>JAUMHI010000046.1:13721972-13789205 GCA_032359435.1 Enteromius unitaeniatus | reverse complement strand
CCACATAGACTTCTGTTGTGCTCACTGTGTGAAGAGTTCTGCAAAAGTGACCTAAGTATAGAGAAATGGGTCCTAGCGTCTGGAAAAAACTAATCACACTTAATTGCATCCAAAATAAAAGTCATTGTTTACATAAATTATTGGTGTATATTTATTCTATTTATATAAATACAAACACATACAGGGATATATTAACAAAAATATGTTATGGTTATGTATTAAAAAAATATAAAATAATATTTAATATAAGACTATGAAGATATAAATGTACAAACATGTAAATATTTTCAAAATATATACTGTATGTGTGTGTATGTGTGTGTATATATATATATATATATATATATATGTAAGCATAATAAATATACATTGTACACATACATATATACTATAAACAGAAACTTTTATTTTGGATGCGATTAATTGTGATTAATCATTTGACAGAACTAGTTTGAACCACTGATGTCACATGGATTATTTTAACAATCTTCTTGCTGTGTTTCTGATTCTTGAACATGTTAGTATCACTGCTGTCTATGAAGGGTGAGTTCCAAAGATGAACAAAGGGTGATTAAAAGTTTTGGCTGCTATCTGTAGCAGGTTCTATATCAGTGGTGCATCAGGCACTCTTAGACTAATGTTATCTGATAGAGAGAGTGGGGTCAGACGTCACAACACACAATAGGTAACAGCAAATTAACAGCGGCTTGGTTTTTCATTGTCAGGTCAGATAAACCGTCTTTAGCTGAATTTGAACTCCTCCAATGCTGTCTTTGCCTTTATCTTGTTCCTGCATCGCCTTAATGTGATCATGTGTGGTATTTCAGGTCACTGACCTCCTGTACATTCTCTATCTTTCTCCTTTTATCTTTCTCCCAAAATACGATAAGAACAAAGTGTTTTTTTTCAGGACCTCTCCCTTGACCAGTCAAACTGGTTCCTTTCACAGGGACATTCAGGATTTTGTGAAAACAAAACAGCATGAAGATGACACTACTAAACTGTTGGATGTCATCACAAACTCTTTCATTAGAATTGACCTGTTTACCGTGAGCTCCCATTGCTGTGCTTCTCCTGCCACTATTACACTCACCGCTCACAATCTTCTCTCTGTGTCTTTGTCTGGGACAGTGAAAATAAACCCAAGAATGGAGGGATCTGTGTCGCCAACCACACGTCACCCATTGATGTCATTATACTGGCCAGTGACGGATGCTATGCAATGGTAAGTGTGCAGTGTGTGTGTGTGTGTGTGCGAGAGAGAATATCTCTGAAAGGGTTAATTGTATGTGTGTGTTATAGGTGGGTCAGATCCATGGGGGCCTGATGGGACTCATTCAGAAGTCTATGGTGAAAGCTTGTCCACATATTTGGTTCGAGCGCTCAGAAGTCAAAGATCGCCATCTAGTGGCTAAAAGGTGACAACATCACAGCCTGTCTTGTTTCTGTGGCTTTTCAGCAGACGTGCTGGATTCTTCTAAAATATTGTGAAATTATAACTCCAAATATTTTGCTGAATTGTTTTTTATAACACTATTGTCACATTATTGTTATTAGTTTCATGAATTTTATTTCAGGTTAAGCGATCACGTAAAAGACAAAAGCAAACTGCCCATCCTCATTTTCCCCGAAGGTGAGCTGAACTCATTTTTGAAATATTAATATGAAATGAGACTTTTAAAAATGTTTTGAGCAAGTAAGATTTTTTTTTTGGTTTGTGAAAGAAATGTACATCAAGGCTGCACAGAAAAATCAGTAATGCTGTGAAATTAAAATTTACGGTAACAGTTTTTACACATTTTTTTTTTTTTTTTTTTATATCAACAGCGAGTACTCTAATCTTCAGAGTCTTGGATTCAGATCCTTTATTATTATCAATTTTGAGAACGGTTGTGCTGTTAATCAATTTATTTTTTGTAAGGCGTGATTATTTGTTTATTAGTTTTTTCTTACTGACCCAAGATTTTTGAATGGCGGTGTAAATATTTTTACATTTAAAGGCCTAACTTTAGACAGCAGAAAACGAATACTTTTATTCAAAATTGAAGGCAGAGAAATATTGTATTTGAAAAACTTGCTTGTTTGTGATTGAATAAATTACTATTGACCTTTTACAGTTTGTCCACTAACTCATATATGTATATAAAGTTATAGTAACTAACATGGAACAGGTGTCATAAACTGGTTGTTAATATGGTATTATGTCTGTCTTATGTGTGTCTTCAGGTACCTGCATTAATAACACATCAGTCATGATGTTCAAGAAAGGAAGTTTTGAAATTGGCTCAACTGTCTACCCCGTCGCCATAAAGGTCAGAAATCTCACTTCTCTAATAAATACTGTGGGTAAGGCATGTGAACTATCCTTGAACACAAGTATGAAATATTGCGTACAGCTTCTCTTTTAATATTCATGCTATAATCATAAATAATACCAAAATGACATTGTAGTCTGAGACTGCTAATGGGAACATAATATTGTCCTAATATTTGGTTTGCCCTCTTGTTTTAACAAGAGCAGAGCTTTCGTGTCAGTCCTCATGATAATTTGGGATCTTTTTATTGAATATGACCTAAAAATACTGCATAAACTTCCACACAAAAATAATGTTTTCATATATTTTTTTAAATAATATATATATATTTATATATTTATTTATTTGGTTTTTGGACCACACTATAAAAACTTTGAGACATTCTGTTACTTTTCTCTGTACTGATCTGAGTTAATACTGATAGATGATATAACAGTCGAAAAGAAAAAACTCCCATAGATGGAGAGACCTGAGCCATCTCTTGGGATTTGGGGGTGGACTCTTTTGACTTAGTCCAGTAAGCAAGCACCTAGCTATACCAGAACAGCATAGCAACATGTTTAAAACCACCCACAACACCCTGGCATAAAGTCTCTCAAAGTTTAGACATCTGCTAAGACCACAGTGTCCTCTTTTGAGTAGTGAAAGAGCTTATTTTTTTCTTTCTCTGATCATTTACATGTGCAAATAGCCTCTGGCATGTGCTCTTTATACTCTCAACTTACTGGACATACTCATTATTTCAAACTTAGAGACTGTTTGGTATTAGTAATTGTATTTTTAAATGGTTATGAACTGCCTCTTTATTGCAAACGGTTCTCTGAGGTCCATTGATGATGTTAACAAGATTTTTTACACCAAAAAAAGAAATAAATTAGAAGTAGTAGTCTATTTTCTGCCCTGTTTTTAACCCCCTTCGTTATAAACCTTTCTGTTAATCTTTAAAAATGATGGATTGTAGACTTGAAAGTAAAGGCGCAATGATATGATGTGCTTCTGACACAGAACAACATATCTTTTCCATTTGTGACACTCTCCAAAATGGTGCTGAAGGATGATGCAGAGGAGAGGAATTGTTAAAAAAAGTTAACAATTAAAATGAACGATGTCCTTGCTACATTTCTGAGCCTTTATCGTGTTAGGATCCTTGCTGTCTATTTGAGGAAATTCATCAAAAATGTCTTAATTTGTGTTCTGAAGATGAATGAAGGTCTTAAGTGATTGGAAGGACATGAGTGTAAGGAATGACAGAATTTCTGGGTTTCCATGAAGGAGAGCGGTTTAACACGAAGTGCTAAGAAACTGTTCGCGCACTGTTATATTTGTATAACATACGGCACACATTTTTGACTGAAGAACAAACTTGTGGATTGCATGTGGATTTTGAGCATGTGGATTTTGTTTTTCTCAAGGTTACCGCAAAATAATATAAAGATGAAAACAGGCCACGTGTACTGTACTTGGCACGGCCTGCTTTTTCTTTTTCCCCAATAAGAAATAAAACCTTGTGTCTAATACCTGTTGTATATAATGCCTCATTATAAACATGTTCAGCAAAAAGATAGAAATTTATTAAAATAACATTTACTTAATAAACCTCCTTTAAATACATTTTGATAAATAGTTTTTATACAATAAATACAATATTTAAAAAAAAAATGCCCATCCCTAAGATGTATACTAATGTGATTTGGGTCAGAGATGCATACTCAATAACTACACATCAAACGATCTGTAATAGCACATAAAGCAATAGTGATCACGTAATAAAAACAATAAAAATAAGAATGACTTACACTTGGTAATTGTGGCACGGACCCAATATAGTTGGCACAGCATCGTCTTTGAGTTTCAATCTTTCTGAAAATCCTGGGTCGAATTGTGCCTTGTTTGTAAATGAATCTGTGGTAAATTGATGTAGAAGCAGGCGTTGATCATCTTCTGCCGGGGCGGTGTTTATGCACTACATTATAGAGTGGCACATTCCACAAGCTCTCAAGTCTGTTTGGCAGACTGCCTTCAATATAAGCTTTTTTTAGACTAACAGGAAAGTTTTGAGTTCATGAACTTACATGATGTTTTATGGTACAGTGGCCTCTTATATATCAAAATATCAAGGGATTTTTGGTTTCGCAGTTCATGACCCCTTTAATGCTACAACTGGATGCTAGGCTGGATGATTTTACTCTTGTTCAGAGCTGTGAAGCTGCTTTCTAGGGTTAAAGTACATCTTTTACTTGAACAGCTCTTATGGGAAGAAAAATGATGAAGGGCAGATAATCTGGAGGCTAATGTCTTATTAAGTATTTGTCAGCAGTAACATCTAAACATCCTTAAATCTAAACAAGATTCCTTGTGAAGCTAAATTGTAAAAGTTATGATTATGCAAGTTATTAGAAGACTTATTTTCAGAGAATAGATCTGCTGTTATTTTTTGTTGTGTATAAGTTTGCAAAAATATGAGCTTAAACTAAAAATTGAACCTACATTTGAAATACATCACATGCTTTTTCTCTGACATATTTTTAATTCTTATTTATTTATTTATTTTATATATATATAGATATATATATATGTATATGTATGTATATATGCACACAACCAAAATATATTGCATTAAAAAGAATGCAATGGATTTCAAATGTAGGTTAAATATTAACTTTAAGCACACTGGATTTAAACAAATAAAAATATAAACTGTATAAACTTAAAATAAAGGAATATTATCTGAAAATATATTTTACTTATTACAATTTGTTTTCTTGTTTTAATAATATGTGTGTGTGTGTGTGTGTTCACTGGAAAAAAAAAATGTGGAAAATGTTTTTGTTGTCAGTGTTGTTGTGATAGTTGCATTTGCATCTCTGTGCTTTTCTAGTATGACCCTCGGTTTGGGGATGCCTTCTGGAACAGCAGTAAGTTTGGGATGGTGAATTATCTGCTCAGGATGATGAGCAGCTGGGCCATCGTCTGCAGCGTGTGGTACCTGCCTCCGATGAGCCGTCAGGTACGGCTCGTACACGTGCTTACTCTGTGAATACAGTAAAATCTGTGGTATGAATAAGTTGCACTGCCCTTCCCATTTTTGCATTGGTGCATTTAATACACAAATCAAGCACAAATGAGCCAGTGTGGGTTTGAGTTTTGTCCACCCACCACAGATTGGAAATGGACATATGTGTTTGCATGTGGGCATGCAAATAAACAAATAGACCATTGTTTTTAACGCATGAAAAGGCTCTCATCACCAAAAAAAATAAAAAACCCCGAAATGGTCACCATATGTAAATCATTGCGCAGGTGGATGTGAATATTATTAGAGAAGTTCTCTGGAAAATCACTGGAATAGTGTTGGACGTTTTTCCTTTATGTATTTGTAGTTTATTTTGAACCATTTTCATCAAAATAATAAAGTTTCTTCAATTAGAAATGAACATGCTGTTAATTGAAAATTCTTAAAATGAATATAAAAATATTGTCTCCTTGCAGGAAGATGAGGATGCAGTGCAGTTTGCTAACAGAGTAAAGTCAGCCATTGCCAGACAGGGTGGTCTGGTGGACCTGCTGTGGTAAGTCACCTGTCATATCTGACTCCGTGGCTGCGCTTGGATTTTTGAAATTTACTGTAAAGAAGTGCAGCTGTGGTTGCCAGAGCTTTTCCTTAAAAAATATGGTTTTACATACTGAATTTACATTTAGCACCAAAAAAGCACCAATTTCATTAAATTATATAATGATATAAATTTTACTAAGACTTACGGAAAACGAAAAGTTGTGATTTTTCTATATATTTTATGTCAGTCTTAGTAAACAATGTAACTATAGAGGAGTCAAGTTCTGATTTATGCTAAGCTGCAGCTAAAAGGTCTACCGCCAGACCCGAAGATCGACTGAATGGAGAAAACGATAAAACCCAACTTAACTTTTGAGAAAAATTTGCCTACTTTTAAATAAAGTGACATTTTCCTTTAAAAGACAATTTAATTGAAAATGAATTTGTGTTTCTTTTTTTCAGGGATGGTGGGTTGAAACGAGGAAAAGTGAAAGACACTTTCAAAGAGGAGCAACAAAAACTCTACAGCAAGATTTTGGTTGGAACGCAAGAAGACCGCAGTCGTTCTTGAGGAGAGGAAGATGAATCAGGTGAGGACCTGAAGGCCAAGAGATGGTTCTGACACCTGGACAACTGCGTTACGCTTTTGTTTTACATCACGTAGCAAGAACTGTCCTTGTCTATTGTTCATCAAAGGACCAAAGCGTGTCCAGTGTTCGGTCAGATCATGATCAAAACACCATGAGACGTGTTTTGATGCATAATGTTCCTTTGACCGAAGTCAGTGTAGCATGATTCAGTTTGTAGTGGCCGAGTTGCCCATGAGGAGTCATAAGCAGGCAATTCAGCAGTTTAATGGGTTCTTTCTCTTTTTTTGTTCTTCTAAAATATGATTTCTATTTCTTTTATTATCACTTCTTCTTAACGTGTCATTAGGACGCAGTAAACTATTAAATTTGATGGCCATTTATGTTTGATGGAAACGCCTCATCAAGCTCATCATAGGTGTCCAAAGCATTTCCATCTCTCTGCTGCGTGAATCACTTTAATGCTGGATTTTAACAGCAGAAATATGTATGGAAACCTTGCAGTTTATTTTGAGGACATCAAGCTTATCCTGACCTTTGCAGATGAATAATCTGCATTAACTTTTCAAAATACCTCTGGATAAACAATCAAACCTGCGTGTGAAGGGTTTGAGAAGAATTTATATATTGTTTGTTTGTTTTTTTTCTCATCTTTGATTTGAAAGATCCAGAACTATTTTTCATGTCAAAGCAAAAGAGTCTTAATGACATTGGCCAAGTGATGGCCAATTGAAAACTCTATGAAGTGTTGTTCAGGTACTGCACACATTCAAATTAAAACCATTACTGGTGATGTTCAAACAACACTATGCAGCATGTACTGTATATATGCAAGCAGTGTTTTCTATAGAATTTTTTTTTTTAGATCAACCAACCTAAAGCTTGTTAAATAACATGTTTTCAACACTTCAGCAGCATTCTATTATTGTTTCAAGAGTTCACGTTTCCTTAGTAATAAAATTAGAGCGAATTTGATGAGCTGTTTGGGGGGCGAGCCGTGAGAACGGTCGGACTCCGAACCCTAGGGGATGGAACCCTAGCGAGGGTGAGGGTTTGGCGCTCGGCTCGTTCGCCGTCTGAGGAGGGGAGGAGGAGGGGTGCGATCAAAGCGAGATGTGGGAACATGGAAGCTGGCTATTTTATAGTAGAAGAGAATAGATTTGATTGGACGTGATTGATTGGAGAACCGGCTGCCAGCTGTGTATGATTACTGCGTTCACGATCCTCCTGCAACCATGTTATTTGCAAAGCATAAACTTTAATAAAATAAAGTACATTTTTGTCACAACAAAAGTCTGCTGCAAATTTTAAAACATTAGTCTTAAAGCATTAACGCTACAACGTCCTGAAAACAGGAGCAGAAAACACTGTATGCAACTAACCAGCTTTAAAACTGAAATACTAAAGGGCTCATAATAAAGCGTGCTCTGTAAACAGAAAAAGCTGTGTCTGAAATCGCATACTCTGTGAATAGGCGCTTCTTTAGAATTAGTAATTACTTTGTGACCGCTAAAATTTATTTTATATAGTATGTATGAATGTGTGACGTACGAATGAAATCCAGATTTACTACATATGTCATTGTTGTTGCCTTACTGTTCTTCACAAATCGTCTCTCGTGGCATTATCTGGAAACGTTTTGTATACTATTTTATGAATACTGTGAATTCGGATGTTCTACCTGAACTGTTTTTCTCACACTATCTAGTAAAGAAAGTATGCGATTACAGATGCAGCCCATGTGTAGCAAAGGTCTTACGTTTCAAGACTACGTTGGGTTACAACCACTGACAAACAGGATGTTTGTTTAGCCAACAAAGCCTTTGATATATGTTAGTTTGGATTGGATAATGCTTGATTTTTTTCAAGCTGTGTAATTCTTAAAGGGGTAGTTTACCCAAAAACGACTCGCTACACCCGATTTCAGTGACAAGCAATTTAGGTGTACACATCAGATAGCCTGGGCCCACCCATACTTCACTTGACGCTACATTCATTTTGCGAGCAAAGTTAGTCTGACAAACCTGCCGTTTTAGAGCACTTCCGTTCCCAAAAAATTGGGAACCAATGAGAAACGAGAAACCGTGGTTGTAGATTCGTCCAGTAGTATACAGAGGCATCTGATGGACGCAGGTTAAGCCCGCCTCCCGGAAGGCGGGTAGTAAGGTAGCTTGGCAAGATTAAGCTCCTATGAGCTTAATAGTCGCGGAAGCTATTACAGCGACTATTACAGCCAAATAGAAGCCGGTATGGGTGGTCACTCTCCAGAGGTGCAATAAAATGGATTAATTTTTAGTCATAAATGTTCTAAAAACATTTTGAGCATTGTTAAATGGTTATCAGCTCAAGCAGGCATGTACTGTATAAAAGAGTTCCCCCAATTGTTTTTGATTTAAGAAAGTATGCATTTAAATATGATTAGACTTAAAAATCGAAATGGAGTTCGCCACAGTCGGTGCTGTACTTCACTAATTAAAAGTAATAAACAGATTGAATATAATTAAGGTTTAGATCTCAGCTGTGAACTGAAGTAGCATGACAGCTGCTGGACTCAATACGTGGGAATGACTCTGTACAGTTTTGAACCAGTTACTGAGTGCGTATCAATGGCTCTGTGGAAACGGAGAGAACGGTTGGATAAACATGTCAGTGATTCCCAATGTATCATATACAGTTGCTCAGACCTTCATTTAAGGTCTTTAAGGCTTTATTTAAGGTTCTCAGCTTTATGAAGAGGTTCAACTGGAGATCAGCATGTGGAGGTCATTAATCATGTAGGACTTATTCCATTTCACTGACTTTTCTGCAGCGTTTTTGCAGTTTATCACCAGTACAGTATTCTCCTGGGATCCAGCAGTTGATTTGTAGATAGCATGTATTTACGCTCAAGTCTACTATGAATTGATTTGGCTATGACAGATTCCTCTCATTGTTTTTAAATGTCTGATAGCACAAAATCATCTACTTCTGCAAAATAAATATTGTGTTGAAATTATTCTAGGTCAAAGATCTGTATAGTCAAAAAATGTCTATGCATTATACGTACTTCAAAAGTTCAAAAGAACAGTTTTTATTTAAAATGAAAATATTTTGTAAATTTGTTTTAAATGTCTTATATTAATTTTGATCTGTTTAAAGTGTTCTTGCAGTAAATACACACACACACACACACACACATATATATTATGTTAACATTGTTGATTCATTTTTAAAGCGTGATTCATTTTGTGAGTTAAAAGAAATAGAAATTCATACAGGTGAATTGGGTAATAAAATGTCTTGGAACTGTCTCTAAATTTGGCAAATGTCAATAACTTCCATTGACTTTTTTTTTTGTATTGCAAGTTGCAGACCATCTGTTAACAAACTTTGTTTTTTACTGTTTTTCATATACATATATATATATATATATATATAAATACACACGTACACACACACACACACATTTAACCAATAACTATTACACACTTCCACTTTCTCTTGGAAATAATTTTTATTTTTTTTTTATTGTAAGTGGATCCTGATGTCTTTTGATTTGTCATTAGAAAATGAAAAACATTAAAGCAAATCCTAAGCAAACAAAAAACTTTTTTGCTGGTTCTCAGGAGGATATGTAACATGCATTAAAAATAAAAGTTTTTTATTGGAATCAATGGTTCCATGAAGAACCTTTAACATCCAAAACATCTCCATTCCTAAAAAGGTTCTTTATAGTGAAAAAAGTTTCTTCACACTACGACAAGAATGGTTCTTTTAAGAGCAACATTTGGATGTATGTGATTGAATGGGGGTCTATTTTTCATAATGTGTCCAGTGATTTGACTGCTGCCATGCTCTGAAACAGCACCTTGCCAACACACACCTACCTATACAGTACATCACTGATTTATTCATAAGTTAAACATGTTCCAATGTGATACAGTCGTATGTAAAATTTATAAATATGTCACATATGTAAATAAAAGTACTTCAACACAACATTCACTGTCTCAAGTTTATGACGGTTATGTTGCTATTGCTTTTTCTTGAAGGATACACTTCAAATACATCCTTTTAGCATCTTGTCATGTGACAAAAGAGGCCCACCAAGGTACAGCAGCTGACCCATCAGGCATAGGAAAGATGTAGCCCACCCATAAAAGCCTGTCTTGAGCCTGCTGTGGTGGAGTAGCCTGTAAAAACAAATGGAAAACTGGACATGGTCATTTCATTGACTCTTCATTGATGTATGACTGGAGAACCGAGGCATAGGGACAAGTTGTCCTGCCAGACTCCTTTCGCTTAACATGAATTACAAACATTCATTCAGCCTTGAGTCGGACCTGAGAACCAGAGATTTTCCTTCATGGTGACATTTCTCTTGAAAAGTGCCAGCTCTTAGGTAACAGCCTTTAGACCAAGGACTACAATGACTTCAGCCAGCCAAAAAAACAGCATGTGGAGTACACTAGCCTACTGAATGCTCATCATTTTCATGTTAGGATTCAATTTAGATATTAAAAAAGCCATAATCACTTATTGTGTTTGGATCTTGTGAATATCTTTTCCAGATCTCCAGGTCAGGTTTGAAGGAGCATTCATAATGAAAAATTGCCCTTAAATTAAGTGTCTGCCAGAGGACACTGGGCATGTGAACATGTGCGTCAGTTTCTAAACAATTACCTTACCTTTAACAACTCCTAATCTATCAAACTAACTAAATTATCAACGGATCTGTTCATCTGTCTACTGCACCAGCACAGACGCAGAACAAACTACTTTCACTCGTTTTTTATTTGCCAGCGGGAACTCATAATGCAATAAATATTAGATGAGATACTGTAAATAATATCATTAATAATATATGTGGCATTGTTATTAAACAATATCAAAAATTATATCGGCCTAGCCATTCATTTTTGTTTGTTGTATTTATTCATTTTAGAAAACATATAATGTGTATCATGAAGTCAGTACATTTATAAAATATGAATGTTGTGTATATAAAGGAAAACCAAAACGGCATTCATGTGTTATTTGTGCCTTTTTGTTAGCCATGATACAATAAATATTACAGAAGATACCATGAACACTCCATTTGAAATTGTTATTTAGCAATTACACATATTGTAAATTCAATGTAGCATTTCCCAAAATGTGTTAATAATAAGTGATAATATATGATATAATGCTATGTAACACAATTATTCAAATATTAAAAATATCTAACATTTTAGATTTTACCAATGTATTCATTTGACTAAAAAGTTGAATTGAGGGATATTTGGTTTGTGTATAAGTTTGTGATTGTGTGAAACCTGATGATAATGTTTTCCAGCGTGATTTGAGAATAATCCAAAGAGCATCTTGTGCACAATGGAAGGAAATCTGACCTTTCGAATAAAAGAGTTCACATGATTCAGGTCGCAAATTTACTAATTAAATTAGAGACCTAAAATCACCAAACTCTAAAAACAGATTTTAATGTTGTCTCGGACTTTTGAGACACACATTGAACCCTTAGGGAATCAAAATGAACATATATATGAAATAAAACTCTATATAGTCTATACAGTATGCAATTCCATCAGAAGTAACTAGTTAAATTACAGAAAAATTAAAAGTAATCCCTTACTTTTTCAAGTTATTAACAGGCATACAGATGCACAAATAACTACAAATCTGGACTGTTTCCATTTAAACCTCAAAATATTCTTTAAGAGAATATTAAATAGAGAAAAATAAATGTATACATGTATGTATAAGATGCAAACAAATAACTAAAATGCAAATGGTGTTTTGTTTTAAAGGGGTCATTTGATGTTTTTAAAAGAACATTATTTTGTGTTTTTGGTGTAATGCAATGTGATTATGTGGTTAAGTTAAAAAAACATTATTTTCCACATACTGTCCATTTTTGTACAGTAAAGTATCGTCTATCGTAAAATTCATGGTCATTTTCCAAATCATAGTGATCATCCTTATCCCCTCGTTAGTGGAGACTTAAGTGAGCAGAGCATGTGCGTGTCATTATTTCATCGTTTGGAATGCACTCATCAAAGAGAGTGATGTCATTTCCTTTCCTTTTTAAAAGAGCATATTAAATACTTTTTCAAGAGAATAATGAATTCCTTGGTGATGCATTCCATGCAACACTGTGAACAAACCAGTCTGCTCTGAATTTTCATTTTTGTTTTAAATGTATAACATGCACAAATAACAATACAAATCTGGAATGATGTTTCGTTTTAAAACAAGTTTCAAGAGAATATTAAACGCAATGCTTTTTCAAGGAAAAAGTGATCACGGTAGACTGAGTTAACTGGAAATGTGTTACACCCACTGTGAACAAAATAGCTCCTGCAGTTCATTTTCATTTCAATGTACTTTACTGCCATTACATTAATACTGCCAATGTATTTTTATACGCAAAAAACAACTACAGTACAAAACTTTCAATGTAGGAACAGGCTAAGTTTTAAGACAATAGTAAATCATTTAAAAATGGCACAAAAATATGTAAGTGGAAAAAAAGATTCTGCACTTATAAAAACCTGGTTAATTCAGCATTTTAAATTTGGGAACAGGTTTTTAAAGAATATTAAATAATAAAAACGTTATGGCATAATATGTAAAATTAAGATTCTGCACTATTATGTTAACTTAAATTGCTATATTTAGTTTTGGCTCAAAAAACAAAATTGCAATTAATTTAAACAAAAACCTTTTTTTAACAATTAAAAGTAATATTACACTTTTTTGTGTGTGTGTGTGTGTGTGTGTTTATCTTTACACACACACACACAAAGCTGTTTTTGTGATTTATGGACTCTCCATAAGTTTAATGGTTTTTATGCTGTACAGACTGGTATTGTCCTACACCTAAATCTACCCCTTACAAGAAACTATAGGCATTTGTAGATTTTCGAAAAAACACCATTTAGTATGTTTTTAAAGCCTTTGGAATTACGGGGACACTGAAAATGTCCTCACAAATCACCTTCATATTGTAATACCCATGTCATTATACAAATGTGTGTCCTCATAAACCACATAAACATGCACACACAAACACAAAGTATATGTCGTTTTTGTGTGTGTGTAGCCTTTACAGTATGTAACCTGACACAAGCTCAGTAATGCCTCGATATATTTGCGTCGATTCAGTGTGAGTGACACACGGAAACTTTGACGCTGCGCGTTTGTACAGTAGCTCACAGTACTACATGTGCAGGGCGGAGCTTCGCGTGGAACATAACATTGACAGCGCAACTAGTTTGGTTTAGTCTGGCACGGCAGGAACTCCGAGGCTGCAGATGCGTCGACGCTGGCTTAATTCAGCTTAGAAACCTAGTCCAATTACCATGCAGACAGGAGGAGAAATCCCTCCGTGTTCACCGCCGAGCAACTGAAGACCGTGGAGCTCTTTCCTCATGACAGCAGGACTGGAGATGCGAGCGTCGCTCCCGTGGGCTCCGTCTTCAGGGCGAGATAGCTAGACTTTTCTAATCTTGTCTGTAAACCGTTTGTTGTTATTCCACCAAAGAGCTGCGACTGGGATTTCTTTCGTCAGATTAGACTTTTCTCCAGCTCGCTTCTTATCATGGAGATGCACACAGACGTCTTACTGGTCACTGCAAACGTCGGATCCCTGTTTGACAATGTAAGTCGCCTCTGTTTATAAACCCCTTATCGTTTTCCAGCTCACATATGCGCAGCGTAAACGAGTCGACGCAGCGAATTATTTCGCAACCATTTCTTTTGCAAGTGAACGCCACCTGTGTTTCTTGGGTGTTCTTAAAAGAGTCGTTAAATGAATAAAGGTAACGTTAGGCCAAAACACCCCCTGAATATCCGACGCTTTAACCGCTCCGAAAAGCGCGTGTAATGATTTCAGTCTGTACATTTCAGCCTGTATTATATAAAGTTAACGTTAATTGCATTACTCGTGCGTTGTTATACTGTAAGACGCCGTTCAAAAGGGACGCCTTCTTGCGCCATTCTGCGCTGTTTTATTGAGTATAAGTGTTATTTTAACGCCGCCGTTGGATTTTCATCTGCGTGCGGTTTGTGTTAAGTTAAAAGGAATTCAACTTTTAAAACGCGTCCTCGTTCCGTTAGGCTGCGTCTCGCTGTTTTTGAACGCAAGCACGCGTCCTGCACCGACGCGTCTGGCATCAGTGACAGAGCCGGACCTCCTCGTGCGGTTCCTCCATGCTGAAGGACGGTGCTGCAGTGAATCACACTTCAGGTTTTCTTCGCTCCTCTGGGCCTTTCTCGCGCTCGAGTCCCCAGTCTAGAGTGATCTCGCCTCCCATTCACGGTGTGCTCTCAGACAGCACCTCCCCACAGGTCTAACGACCTATCACACACCGCGCCACCGGCCTGAGTGTGTATTCAAATAAAACAGGAAACTGACAGACAGTTGTGAGATTTTTCAAAGCGCTACCGCGAAACTGAGCTGCTGCGGTATGTAAGGGTGATCTAAACACACTGTCCTACAGTTATGGACATCCTAAATGAGTCTAGACAATGTTAGTTTATACTGAAGAGAAAAACAAAAACATTTGTATTTGTGAATAGTAGCCAGTGGCGTAACTACAGACAGTGCAGCTGCTCTGGGGCCCATGGGGCGGGGGGCCCTCAGTGAATGCAGGCCTCCCCACATCGCAAGCGTTTCTGCGGGTTCTAATCCAACCTCATATAGATAAAAAAAAATTAAAACCAAAGGTCCAGGTCATGGTGCAGCCCAGCGTCATAGCCTCTTGCACTGGGGCCCGTCACAACAAAGTTACTCCAATGATAGCAGCCTAATAGGGTTTTTAGTTACTGAAGCTAAAACCATCAAAAACGTCTTAGTTATGAACCTCTAGAGTAGAGTTTAGTTTATATAAAACAAATACACACGTGCTTGTGAAGAGTAGACTAATGTTACTGTTACTATAAATCTGTCAGAAACATGTTTGCCTAAAATATAATATATGAAGTAAACTTATATTTTTATTAGTTGCCAAGGCAGCATTTCTCACTTTTATTTAGTTATAATTTTGAGTTTATTAAAACCATACAAAACCAATTCACTACAATACAGTACTAAAATAACTAAAACTAAACCTGAATTAAATAAAAATAAAATAATGATTAAAACCCTGCCAAGTCATTAAAACTTTATATAAAAGTTATAGAAGTTAGGTAGATGTTCATTGCAAACTGTTTATTGTTTAATATTGCTAGAGCTATTCGTTTTTATGTTTCTAGTATGTTTCTGTTAGTATTTACTATAAAGCCTATAGTTCTTATTCTAGTGTAAGTAATAAAAACGTATTAGTGACTAGTTTCCCCTTAGACTAGTCACTATTGGAATTTAGATTTTTGTGAAACTAGTCAGCATTAGTTAATACTAGTCTATACTGAATTGCTTACTACATGCAAAGTCGACTTTTAGCGAACCAGGATACTTTTAAAATATGAAAACTGTCCACTAATTTAAGTTGACAGTGAACCTTTTGGTGAAAAAGCAATGAGTTTTAATGCTGGCAGCAGGTGTCTGTGATATACTTGGAAACAATTGATTATTTTTTATTATTTAGAAAGTCACGCGACAGTTTGAGACTTTTATATTGTATTTAGCCCAGTTTATTTATCAGGGTTTTAACTTATGTAGTTTGTACACTACTTGTGCTAAAGGCTTGTTTGATAGAGTAAAGGATTGCTATATTTCTAAATGATCACATTTACAGATAAGAAAAGGAAATCTCATACAACACCCTGTTGTTGTTGCTGTTGTTTTTTGACCTCTCACATTTTATTCAGAAAATTAAAATTGAATTAAAATCTTGCTATATTTCCTCATACTGTGCATGTTCACATTTTCTAGAGTTGTGGTATAGTCATATTTGTTAGAGCTTCATTGTGCGTATGGAGGACCGAAGCTACAAGTGGAAATTTGGCCCCATACCCAGTTTCCTCCGGCCATGTTTGGCTGAGAAAAAGCACATGTCACAGTCCATTGTGACTGTAAACAGATGAATATCTTTTCCCAAAGAACTTCAACCCTTCCTCGCTTCTTTTTTTAAATAGGTCGGTATAAATGTTGAAGAAGACTTCCAAAAATGGTTACATTTTTCCTATCCACAAGAAGGGTTTATCAGACCTGTCAAGTTCTGAAACATCCTTAAGTTTAGAGTGTTTAGATATGATTCATCATGTTTAATGAGGTGATAACATTTGGGTTGTATCTCACAGAAGATGTTGAAATGTCCTGGCCTGCATTTCCTAAAAGCAACCACTGAGACCCGGTGATTAGCCAAAATAAAAAAAATAATATTTGTTTAATAAAAAAAGTTTTAGTTTAATCACAATAAAAGCTCATTTTGGACTTTTTTCAGCATTTTGTACATGATGCATACTTAAAACTGTACTTTAAAATTTAGTTTTGTAATATAATACTTAAAATTTTTTTTTGTTTTTTTTATGCATTACAGCAATATAGCCACATTTTGCTAAAAATAAATGTCATTGTGTTTATGCAGAATATCGTCTAGGTTATGAACGTAACCCACGTTCCCTGAAGGAGGGAACGGAGACGTTATATATGGGAACTCGCCAGAGAGACCTATCTGCTTTGAGCTTTTACTAAAGGCCAATGAATATTGACGTGCACTGATTGCGCTCAGGTGCACCTCATCACTGCGTGAGTACAAGAGGGCACGAGCACAGTGCATATGCAGGTTTTCGCTGAAGAGCCATTGCCGGCGTCAGCGCGACCCTAGAGACGTGGCAGGAGGGAACGTGGGTTACATTCGTAACCTAGACATTACCCTTTCAGTTCAATCACTTCGACGTTACATATGGGAACACCCATGGAACAGGCCACACTCTAGGGCCGCGTTACGGAGAGATCCCCCTGCCAACTGGCGAGGCATTTTTAGCTTTTCCAGTTCGTTAGCAGAGGAATCTGCATGTAACCTTCTCAACCTCCCCACGGCCCATATGAGGGGCCCATCCCCTGGGAAAGAAGGTCCTTCCTCCAGGGGATTTTCCAAGGAGGGGGTGCTGCGAGGAACGCGAGGTCCGCAAACCACGTCCGGGAGGGCCAGTAAGGCGCTACAAGCAGGACTTTTTCCTCGTCCTCCCTGATCTTGCACAGGGTCTGTGCAAGGAGGCTCGCTACTTGAGCCCCGGAGGCCAGCTGCATGCCAGCGCATCTCTGCCGTGCACCCGAGGGGACTCGGAGAGGGAATAAAACAGCCGGCAGTGAGTCGACTCAGGAGAGGCAAAGAGATCTATCTTGGCCTCTCCGAAGTGATTCCAAATCAGCTGGACTACCTGGGGGTGGAGCCCCCATTCTCCAGGGTGGGTGGACTGCCGTAAGAGATGATCCGCTGCACGGTTGAGTAGCCCTGGAACATGAATAGCGTGCAGTGATTTCAGCCGCTTGTGACTCCACAGGAGCAGAAGGCGGGCGAGCTGAGACATACCGCGGGAGTGTAGACCACTTTGTTTGTTGATGTGCGCAACAGCCGCAGTGCTGTCCGTCCAGACTAACACGTGCTTGTGGCGCAGCGTGGGGAGAAAATGACGCAGCGCGAGAAACACTGCCATTAGCTCTAGGCAATTGATGTGCCAGCGCAGTCAGACACCTGTCCAGGGACCCGAGGCTGCTTGCCCGTTGCATACAGCACCCCAGCCCGTGAGAGAGGCATCCGTGTTAACCACAACATGTCTCGAAACCTTTCCTAGGGGTACCCCGACCCGTAGAAAAGCAGGTTTGTCCCAAGGGCTGAAAAGGCGGCGACACTCCGGGGAAACGCAGATCCGAAGTGTGCCACAGTGCCATGCTCATCTCGGAACCCGATCGTGTAACCATCACTGAAGCGGTCTCATATGTAACAACCCCAGCGGCGTAACCACGTCCCTGTGTATGCACAACTGATCCTTCGAGTGCGCTATTATTAGCCAGTCGTCGAGATAGACAGGGCGAGGTCCGTCGTAGCGCGGAGTTCCCGCATCACCCCCTGATCAGGTCCGCGCTCGTGCAGCTCTTCAAGAGCTTTCGCTTGGTACACTTGCAGTGTAGCCATAGCGTGCAGGGCGGTAGCAGCCTGTCCAGCAGCACCGTAAGCCTTGCCCACGAGAGCGGACGACAGCTTACAGGCTCTGGACAGGAGAAGAGGTTGACCCCTCCATGAAGACGCGCTGCGCGGACACAGATGGACCACCACGGCACGCTCCACTTGGGGAATCCCCTCGTAACCCTTGGCTGCACAGCCGTCGAGTGCGGAGAGGGCCAAAGGGCTTGGGCGCAACCGTGACGAGTAAGGGGCATTCTGAACCGTCACCTGGAGGTCCCCCAGGCGTCTCACCGTGGCAGCCGTGAACTTGCTACGGTCCAATGACTTACCACGGGAAGAGCGCGAGGGGAGCCTGCTCACGAGTGAGAGGCGGGATCCAAACATGTTTTGGATTACATATTTTATTTTATTATTCGCACAAAAATAGCAGAGATGTTCCAGTGCATATTAGTTCTGATAATTATGAATTATAATAAATGCTATCACATTTGATCTTATGTAAGTGTATGACTGCACTCACTTAAAGCATGCTATAGTTCCTTTGCGTGAATGATCTTGTATTTTCCTATCATGGCAGATCACAAGAATCCTGTAGAACGAGTAAAAGTCAATACATTTATGGCAACTTACTTGAATTGCAACAATTCTGTTCTCGCATTCTTGCGTGATGCATGTTTCAGGCTAAAGACGTTTCTGTCAACAGGTTTTTGTAATGCGCCGAGCGTTTTGGTAAAGTCTGCTTGTTTTTGACAGTGCGTGCATGTTAGAACAAATCATGCATATAACCGAATGCCCAGGTGCAAGCGTGTCTGATTAACTCTTTATCAGCATTTCACAAGAGCTGGTTAAAAATATCTTGTCCCTCGCGACAGTGTCCTGTAGTGTTTACCTACCTAAGTCAATGAACTTACTTCTTGCGTGCTATTTTAAGTGGAATGTTAGCACGAGCTGGAGCTGGCAACAGGAAATGATGCATTGCAAATTTGGGAAATCCTCTTGAGAGATGAGATAAAGGAAGTTTCCATTGGCCTCCCCACCCTTCAGATTCAGTGGAACTAAGCACACAAAGATAGAAGGCATGCAAGCGACCGTCCATAAAAGGTCTTTACAAGATCAAAGTAACTCTGTAAATTGCATCAGATGCAATTCTATTCTAAGCCCTGTCAAATTCACTACAAGTCAATGTGATCCTGTGATTCTTTCAGCAGCCGTGCAGTTAAATTTGCTTGCTCGCTGGGCTGTGAAGGGAGTGGTCAGTCTTTGAACTATAAAAGTGGTTATAGCATGAAAGAGACATAAAAACAAAAGAAGCAGAGCAATATGTAGAGCAGTGTGTTTTAGTCATTCTTAACAGTGGTCTGCTCTTTATCACGGTTTACTGTCCTTTACCTTACTGCTATGTCGAGTCGACAGAAGGAGTGTAGTAACCTTCACACATCTGTGACTCTGATAAAACCATCTGTTTTTGCAGCAACCAGTGTTATTAGGAAGTGGATAGAAGATATCTTTGAATATGTTGTGTAACATTTAGTCATTCTGTGGTTGATCTTTTTTAACTGTTTATTTTACTGCTACAGGCTATACTTATCCTTTGAATAGTTAGTACTCATTAATATTAATGGAATAAGTTATTCATGAATTTGCAGTTTCACACAGAATCAGAATTAGTCACGCAATCTTATGTATTTATTAAACATTTGGCTAAAGATTCTTTAAATTACCAATAATGTTGAAAAAAGTCATAAGTCATTTGGGACAACAGCAAGTGTGCTGTAGTGTACTAGAATCTAAAATCAAATGTAAGTGCTTAAGTGCTCTTTCAGTGTTTTGATGATTTCTCATGTTTTAAAGAAGTACACTTTGATGTGCTGACTAATGGAAAGCACTTCAGTATTTTAGCTATTGTCAGTTATTGCATTTAAAGTTAATGTCTTTTAAATGTTCTAAATTGCAAGTACATCATGATAAATAAAATTACATTTCAAATGTGTAATCAAACATTTTTTGTAGCATAAATTCTTATTAGTATTTGGCAGTACCATATTAAAAAGACAATATAATTACATGTAAAAGGCAAATTAGCTGAACCTAATATCAATTTTCAACTTAAATGCTGCGAATACAACATAAGGTTAAGTGCATGTCTGATCATTGCATTCAGTTCACACTTAAGTATCTTATTTTAAAGTATATTCTCTCTTTAAATGTATTCTTCTTGTTTTTCAAGGGACTGCTTGAAATACCTGTAAAGATATCACACAGCACAAAAACTAGTTCTCATTCTCCACCCTCATAACTGAAATATCTCAAGTCTTTCCTGAACCCATATCACATTCTAGAGGTACATGCTTGCTGGCTTTGTCAGGTCTTAATTTCTTTTGCCTACTCACTCAAATGGCAGGCATTTCGGCAATGCATGACCTGCAGCAGCAGGACACAGCTCTTCGGATGCAAATACACACAAGCACTGCTCCAATCACTGGAGACTCCCTCAAACTAAACTTGCATAATCACATTTTTGACCATCAGCAGAAAGTTTAGTCAAGGTTTTATCTCAGTCTGGTTAAGCAACACCCTTTTGAATGTCTTTATGAATAATGATTTCTCTAAATATGGTTCTGTTAAAACATTGATCTGTTTGTTTAAGAAACTCAGATTCTTAAATCAAAAATTTTACCTTTAAACCAATCCAGTCCTTTCCACTTTGATTAAATCCTAAGTTATCTTAAAATATAACATATTGTTTATGATACATTTGTTTTATTTTAATTTTATTTATTTATTCGTTTATTTATTTTGGCTGTTTTCCCCTGTAAATTTAATTGACCTTCTTAATTTTTTGGTTTAATAGTTTTAAGTTTATATTTAAGGTTTATGTTTGGAAGTTTCCACCACTGGGAAAAAAAAGAAAAAAGTAATTGCAACTTTTGGTCTCGTGGTTTGTGAGCTACTGTATATCAGCCCGATCTTACAGCAATTCATAGATATTTTATGAGGGTGCTAATTCGTACAAATTCGTACAACCTCACTTGTACGAATTCATAAGATTTTTGCTAAATCGTGTATATTTTACGAGTTGCCAATTTGTATGTTTTTGTATGAATGACCTACACATAACCCGCCTCTAAACTTACCACCCATCAGTGGGGTGAGGTCGTATGAATTTGTATGAATTTGCCACCTTGTACAAATTTGTACAACTGTGTTGGCTATATACTTGTAGTTGTGATTTTTGAGTAGTTGAGAATTTGGTTATGAAAAAAATAGAGAGAACAAATTTGGAGATATAAACTTGCAAAAAAAAGTCAAATACGTTCTCTATTTTTTTATTCAGTGGTGCAAACAGGCTTTCATATTTCATGTTTTACCTTTACTTTTTTTACAATATCTAAAGCATCAGATGTGACTGTGTTTGAAACCTGCTTCTCAAATCCAGTGCTTTAGATAATGCTTTTTCAAACGTTTGATCAATGTTTTCCACCACACACATACGTTTCATATATTATTCATTCAGTTTTTTATGTTGGATCTTTTCTTTTCTACCTTTGTTCATCTTTTCAAAAACATATCCTCATTTAAGGATGAAGTTAGACAACTGGTCTGTCAGCAGCATATGTTGACTGCATATACTGTCATCCTAATATGTTTGGCACCATACTGTGTAAATAATTTTTTTCCCTCTTCTGTAGGATGTACTGTACTTTCACCTCATTGATGGATGACGTTTAGACTCTTCATGATAAATATCACATATACAGCTTCTTAATTGTTTTATTATCATTTAAATTCAACTGTAAAATACAAACTATATGTGCAAAGTGCAAAACACACCTCTTTTGTTCAATCTGTGCTGTATAACTTATTATGCTGTGTGCTGTCTGTCTAGTTTAGAGACATTTATTCATTTAAATTGGAAGTAATCATGATGAAAACACTTGTTATTATTGATGTCTTTAAATGGTTTGATACAGACCTTCAGTGGCAATATAACCTGTAATGTCACAATAGAAAGCACTCAGTTACTAAATGTGCTGCGGAAATCCTTTATCCAGTAAATCTAATCCACACTGCAGTTTAAAGCTCACAGCGGAGGTTAATCTGACCGTGCTGTTATTATAAAAGTGGCCTAACAGGGAAATCTGGTTGTTGTCCTCAGGTGGGTGAAATTGAAGGAGACTGGCTGCGAGAGTTCTTCACGGTGAGTTTGATGCATTTCACGTGTCCTTCATTCAAGCACACATTTGATGATGCTCAATGTAGCGTTGTAGAAAAGCTCTTTTTTAAAAACCCTCTTTACTGTTCTTCTGGTCACATAAATTGTCAGAGCTCTCCATCTGTTCAAACCTGCTATAAACACATATACACACACGCCTTTGCAGAGTGAACTTTACTCTGCCAGACGGACACTGCAAACCTGAAGGTGTTTGTTTCGTTTATACAACCTGTCTTTTGTGCACCATAAAATCATGTTACGTTATCTGCTGTTGTCAAGTTGCGAGCACACGGAAGTTGAATCACAGATTTGATGATTTTCCTGTTAGATGTAATGTGTACACAATCTCTGTTGCCTCTTTTACATTAATTGCCATCTCAGTTAATTGTTTTTGAAATCCAGCTGTCTCTAAATGGGCATGGCACTGTTAATTGTGTTAGAATAAAATGTCAAAATACATTGTCATATGGCATTTATAGTCGTTCACCAGTACTGAGGCACAGGCCCAGGAGCGACACCTATGGCTAAACCTGGCACAGGTGCCAAACGCCGGAAAAGCACACTTTCTTGACCGCCTCATCTCCCAGGCCGGCCTATTCGGCGACACTGTCGGGGACAGGAGTTCTCGGCAGTCCAGAAACAGGCAGTCCGCCTGTTCGTCGCTGAGGGCGTCTCCCCGTGGCACCCAGAGAAACACCTGCTCCATCCCCGGCCGAAGCACACGATGCTAGGCATTCTCAGAACAAGCCCTATGTGTCCATATTTTATGGACGTCGCCATCTTTGATATTATCTTTGATATTCGTTCACTGTCGCTATGGTTACTGGTAAGGAATACAGGCTTGACTCTCATTGCACGTTAATACGAACAGAATTCTAAACACAACTGTAAGATGCTGTGTGAACGAGACATTTCGAGACACATCTCAAGACAAGAAAACACGATTGTCGATATTCTGTTGCTGTGTGAATGCAGCCACTCATCCAACAAACTCCAACAGACTAGTTTGTCTGTGCTTGTTGGCGTTTGTCTGTGCCGTGTGAATTGGCCTTTAGATGAAAACCGGGAGACTTGTGACTGTCCCACTGACTGCCAGAATTAACACTGTCAAGGCATCGTCAAAATCATCATCCATCTGCCATCTGTGGTTTAATCTGAATTTTATAAAGTGACGAGAATACATTTTGTACACAATGAAAGTAAAAACAACCTTCTTCAACAATTTGTCTATTCTGTGTCTCTGCGTGTCTCTTGTAATACCATTTTGGGGAAGATCCACTGAGTGCAAACTATGTGTGGTCTTTTATTTTCTTTGCATAAAAACATTATTCTTCTAGCTTCATAACATTATGGTCGAACCACTGATGGAAGATGGACTGTTCTGATGATTTTATACTTTTCTGGACCTTGACAGTGTTTATTATTTGGCAGTCAATGAAACCTCCTGGGTTTATCCAAAATATCTTAAATTGTGTTCTGAAGACGAACAAAGCTTTTACGGGTTTGGACAGCCCAGTCTCATAGCAATATATACATATTTTACAAGGTGGCTAATTTGTACAAATTCTTATGACCTCACTCAATTTTTGTTAAATCGTACATGCCAGTTCATATGAATTTGTACGAATTACCTACACCTAACCCTGCCCCTAAACCTACCCATGACACGGCTTTAGCAAATTTTACAAAATGTACAAAAGTGAGGTTGTACAAATTTGTTTGAATTAGCACAATTTAGCCACCTCGTACAAATATGTACAAATTGGTCTTGAGACTGTGTTGGTTTGGAATGACAGGCTAAATGATTGATAAAAAACACTTTTTTTTTTACATTTTTTGTAAACCCTGTTGATTTCTATAGTAATGCATGCAGAAGTTCCCCGTCCAGATGTCGCTCATGTTCATGTTGTTCACATGAATTTGCCTTATTTTTGTGCTCATCTATTTTTAAATAACACCTTTTGTTAAGCTGTGAAAAAAAACCATGGTGACGTGTGTGGTGCAAACTGTTAAGATGAAACTAACACGAACAACATATTGTTGACCATATAGCTACTCACAGTACTCTAAAGATTAGGAGTGATAATATCTATCTTGATTCCTTCTCTAGAATAGTTATCATTGACATCACTGTCAATGTTAAAGGTCATGTGTTGATTTATTCTTCTAATGTCAAAAAATTGGAATTAAACAATTTTGCATCTCAGTTAAAAAGAATAATTTGAGTTATTTACAGTAATTACAATCACAGTATGTTTTTTAATTTGAAATACGATTATATGATTCTCAGGATATGATTTTTTGTTAACTTAGATGATTTTTAGGTGCAACAGTGACTGTAAAATAATTATTTATATGTAAATCATATCTCCTTAGACGGTGCACATGCATAAGCCACGCTTCATCGCCCTGCACTTTCAGGAAGTTGGTGGAAAAGACTATATGGTGAACATGGGCCATGCAGAGAACTTTTGCTGGTGAGAATATTGGAAATTCTAGACTATAAACTAGTAATGTTATGAAAGGTACTGTAGCCGGGCCATGGTACTGTACAGTGTCTGTATCAGATAGTAGCAAACAGCTGATATCCTTGTTTGTATACCACAACATTTTATGTAATGACACACATGTGTTTATGTAATAATTATATTGTTTTTATAATTTTTTTTAATAGGGCTATAGAATCCAGCTCTGAGATGGCAGACTTCGACAGAGTCTGTGTCTATGTAGACAGTCATTTCAAGGCTGTTGACAGTTTCACGGTGAGTTATATGGCTGTTGCAGTATCTAGCAAGTTGATTTCACTTGGTTCCTTAGTGATTTAGTTCAAAGGAAACACATCTAACCCTGAAATATCTTAGTACGTTGACTCTTGTAGTTGTGGTTGGTTCGAATGTCCACTAGATGGAGCTATACAACCATTTTAAATTCTGCCAGTACTCGCCTCACTCACCTTCCTGATATTGTAGTGCTACTTTTATCTATAATCACAGCAGTTACAAGAGTAGTCCATACATTTTTTTGTTTTGTTTTACAGAACTGAATGGACAGGGGCTTTCAAAATAACAGTATCAGTAATTATACAAATTGTGCACTATATTGAAAGTCTTCTGAAACCTTGCAATAGTTTTATTTGAGTAAGAGATCACTGAATCCGTGGGATCGATTGTTCAGTTAAATTTGAGAAATAATTGCACTACCCTTGAGCTGATTAGCTGAAGTGCTACAACAGATCTTAAAATATTAAGTTATGCAAAATAAAACATACACTGGGGTCTAAAAGTCTGAAAGGTTATAATGAAAATAAAGATTCAGAATCTAATTTAAACCTGCAAACAGAAATTCTAAACAACAACAAAAGTTAGACATACAGTTTCTAAACAGAATTACAAAGACCTCTTGAGTAAGTCCATTCTTAGTCAGCTGCTTTCTAACAACAGTGACGGACCAAAGACAGAGCCCTGCAGAACCCCTTTCATTACTCAAAGCAACTTAGTCAAATCTGTAAAAAGAGTGAAGTTGTTGGTGGTTGGCAGGGTATTAACCCCCAGCCCACCCAGGTTAGAGGTGCTGTGTTTGTGTTTGTACATTATGTGTTAGGTCTGTACCTTGATGGACTTGGTTAATGTGCGGGAGTGGCCAGGCAGCGGACCGAGTCAATACGTTTAACTCCAGATTAAAACTATTGATTAGGCCCCTCTCATCTGAACATGATAAATAAACTTAAGGTCTACGTGTGTGTGTAAGTGAGAGAGTGAGTGTGTATGTGTTTTGTTGATGCAGGAGGGTTAGTGAGGTGTTCTGTATGTGGACCCTTTACCAAACCTATTTCATTTTTTGTTACCAGAATATATAACATGCTACACACACAAAATATTTGTCAATCCAGTTTTGGCCCTTCACATGAACCTGTTTTAACACGGCCATACACACAAACCTATACACTAAAATAGAGATCAACACACTCACAGCTGTACACCTATCTTCATCAATCAGGCCAGTGCAGCGTTTAATAAAAATTTATTGACTTAAAAGTGATTTTTTTATCTAAACACCATTTGTACGATGAGTGTGCCAGACGCTCTCTGCATTTACACACACTCTCTCTTCCCAGTCAAGCCATGATTCACAACCCTCAGAAAACTAATTACAAATCAATACAGATGATGGGAGACAAATGAGAATGAAGGTGGGTGTTAACGCAGCCAATGGCTATGGTTTGTGTGTGTGTGTGTGTTAGAGAGTGTGTGAGTGACCTTTATTATAAAAAAGTTGCAAGATTTTATCAAGATTAGTTTGTTTTACACTGTCACACAGTTATTTCTTTTGACTCATTTTTTCTATGCCTCACTGGTATTTCAAATATAGTAGATCCATGTCAATAGTATTTATTAATACTTTACTGGAAAACATTATATTGGCTTTTAGTTCTTTAGCCTCAAACTGTAGAAGAATTAAAATCTGGTAGTATGTAATTTGAAGTAAGTTGTCTTCAGTCATGGGCTAACAAAAAATATACACTACAGTTCTGTATTTTGGGGTCAGTAAGATTTTTTTAACATTAGAAAAACCTTTTCTAAGGTTTTCCTTTGGTCAAAAATGCTGAATTGTTCTGTTTTAACATACTTTTAGATGTAATGTAATTTTTTGACGTAAAGCTGAATTTTCAGCATCATCCCAGTCTTCGGTATAATATTCAGAAATCATTATGATGATTTGCTGCTTAAGTATTTTTTTCAATGTTAAAGAAATGCATTTATTTGACATCTTTTTGACAAACATGATGTATGTCTTTAGTCTTACTTACTAATGTAATGCATCCTAGCTAAATAAAAATATGAATTACTAATATTAATTTTGGAATACTTCCAAACCTACAGTACAGTATTGTATAAATATTATGGATAAAACTTTTTATATTTTTAAGAGTTTTCCAAAAACAAAAAAGTGTCACTGGCTATGCGTCTATTGATAAAATGATAATCATCCAAACCTAGAACTCTTGTTCAAAAATGTCAGTATCCAGTTTTTTTCCCAGTCTCATTCCTCATCTCTTTCCCCAGTAATTTCTTGTCCCTCCATAGCTGTGGCACTTGGGTAGTGAATGTGCCTCCTGTAATGTCCAGTCTCTCAAGACTGGTCATCCAGAAAACACTGTCATATTAAAAAAGCATAATTTCTCTCACAAGATTTATATATTTCTCCTGGGATGGATATTTGTAAGAAAACGTCGCTGTGTGTGTGTGTTTACGGTGTGGCATGCTTCATGTCAAAACATCCCTCAACGGCAGGTCATTTTTCTCTGCAATGCCATGGAGCTTGTGTTGGGCCAACAGCAGGGCTCTGTGTTTAATCCCTGTGTGATTGTTTTAATTTTCTGTCCGTATTGATCTCTGTGGGACTGGATTGATGGGCGCTCACTGGAGCAAGCAGCTAGTACATTAAATTCATTCAGCGTGCTGTCAGAAAAGACCTGGGAAGTCTGTGTTTGTGAGGCTTGTGAATATCGCATTGGCATATCTGGGTGTTTTTTGGGTACCAAAAAGTCTGTGATGGCATAGTTCAGAAAGATTATTGACTGTAATAGTGTTGTGAAAGTCAGAGTATGACGTGTGCACATCATCATTATCCTCTTTCAAAGTCAAAACAACTCTTTAGACATCTCCGTTAACCTCTACGTGTGAATGACTTTAAGCTGTCAGGTCATTAGCCCAGTATCCAATCAGGACATTATTAAAGATTCGATCAGAAGATTACATAAAATCATGCACGATTGTTTGTTTGACTGACTGATTGATTTATTTATTTGTTTTTAGGCGCTGGGAAGCATGTATTTCATCCACAAGTCACTGAAAAATATCCAACTATATGACTTCAATTGTAAGTTTTCATATTAATATAAGGTATTATATAGTATATGGGCATTAAATAGTCCAATTATTGGTGGTCCTGGATGAGCTGAGATTTATTGAAAAGAACACACTGAATCACGCTGAATATTATTTAAATAAATAAACCTATATTTAAGACTAGTAATATGACAATGTTTTCTTGACATATTTTAGTAGGAAAAATGATGGTATATTAACTAAATTGTCAAGTGTCTATATATGTTTAAAGTGCTGTAGTGCTTAATTTATTCTTATAATATTAAGTAACAGAAAATGACAGAATTATGGTTTAGTGAGAAGCATCATTGAAAATAATGTGAATAAATAATTTAAAGTAAAACATTGGATGATTTACAGTAGTTAGAATTGTACACAGTACAGTACTGTTTGTCAATTGTTTTACTATTATATATAGGAAATTATGTTGTGAAGTGGATTAAATGGTCCAATATTTAGCATGTGACTTATATGTGACTCTGGACCACAAAACCAGTCTTAAGTCGCTGGGGTATATTTGCAGCAATAGCCAAAAATTCATTGTATGGGTCAAAATTATACATTTTTCTTTTTTGGCCAAAAATCCTTAGTATAGAAAGAAAAGATCATGTTTCATTAAGGTATTTAGTAAATTTCTTACCAAAAATATATTAAAACTTAATTTTTGATTAGTAATATGCATTGCAAATATCCTTATTTGGCCAGCTTTAAAGGTGATTTTCTCAGCATTTAGATTTTTCTGTACCCTCAGATTCCAGATTTTCATATATTTGTATCTCGGTCAAATATTACCCTAACCACCATACATCAATGAGCTTATTTATTCAACTTTCAGATCATGTATAAATTTCAATTTCTGAAAATTAACACTTAAGACTGGTTTTGTTGTCCAGGGTCACATATTAAAAAAAAAACAAAAAAACAATTTGTATAAAATTTGTACTTTTACATTTTTTTATAAAGTTATAAATTTCAGTGAAATGCACACATAATCTCACAGGTTAAAAAATACGTAAACTGCCATTAGAAAGAGAGATAAATTTCCATCCAACACAACACAAATAAACATTCTCCTTCGACTCATTTGATTAAAGTCTCTGATAGAACAGGATTTAACCTCATAAGCTTTTTCACTAGCCTTCATCTGTTCTAGTCACAGCATTTCATGAATAAGCTCTCAAGAAGAGAACTAATAGAAGAGCCATTAAGATCAGCGGACCAATGAATTTGGTGTCCTATCAAATCAGTGTCCCATAGATCCTGTGCTCACAGCCTACAGCCCCACGACAACTCCAGCATTAGTATATTGATTTTACATTTGCATGCTTTTCTTACAATATATCTTGTTTGTTTATTCCTCCTACTTGTAGTGAAGGAGTTTAAAGCCGTCTCAGGCCATAACAAGTACGTGGGCTCGCTGGAAGGAGTGACTACCATGGAAAAAGAGAAATTCCCTAAGAACTTTTGGCCCGATGTAAGTGTCTGTGTAGTGGCAGTTTTTGAAAATATTATTATTAGGGTTTATTTTGCTCGTACTTGTATTGCTTAAATGTACAATGCACACAGCATTGAAAGAAAAAACAAGTACTGTTGAAAAAAAGGTCCTCGATCTGTACTATTCTTGAAAATTACAGTATTACTAAAATACAGTTATTTGCAATTGCAAAAAAAGCAGTTTTACTCATACATGGTCTCTACATTAATGCATACTTAATTTTAATATGCATATGTGTGTGCATTTAATTACAGTTCAAGTGGTCCAGAAAAGGCTACATGAGGACACGATGGCTCATTCACAACCAGTATGTTTGCACACACACACACTTCTTCACCTTTGCAGATGTACCTCATAATTTTCTGTACAGTTTATCATGTATGTGTTTTCTGGCCTCAAATACGTTGTGTTAGCTGTGTGTTAGAGGAATCGAGTGCCATCAGAAGTGCATTAATTCCAGACATGTGGCAGCAGTACAATAGAGCAGTACTGGAACCTGAAGACTGAGTGATAAATGAATGGAGCCTGTAAACTCCATGCTATCAGCTAATGTCCTGCATCAGTCACAGAGACTGACAGGATTGATAGACCCCCCCTCCCCCAATATAATATGTCTTGTGTTTATCTGTGTGTGTGTGTGTACAGGGGTATAGACCTGGTGAACGTTCACCTGTTTCACGATGCCTCCAACCTCATAGCCTGCAACTCTAGTCCGTCGGTGTATTCAGCAAACCGCAAGAAAGCTCTTAGATACGTCATCAACAGGTTTGTGCTGGATTTGAGGTGTTCACATGAACATATTTGAAAAATAGAAATTTGCTTAAAATGTGCTCACCCTCAAGCCATCCAAGATGTAGATGACTTTTTTCATCAGAACAGAATTTAAGAACTTACATTACTTGCTCAACAATAGATCCTCGTCTGTGAATGGGTGCCGTCAGAATGAGAGTCTGTTAAAAACATCACAATATTCAAGAGTTTATGCTTTCCTCGTAAATAGTTTAGCTGGTTTGGCGTGCTGTCAGGGGAGCAAGCCTGGGAGAACGGCGAACCCCAAACCCTAGTGGTACGAAACCTAGTGAGGGCAAGGGTTCAAAGTTCGGCTCGGTCCCGTACTAATGAAATGTGGGGTTTATATAGTGAAAGGGAAATAAGGCGATTGGAAGTTGGAAAGGGAACTGATTAGCTGATGAGCCGCCAGCCGTGCGAGATTAATTCGTATCGCGTTCCTCTCGAAATGCGTTATTTGCAAAACATTCACCAAGTAATCCACTAATCCAACTCCAGTCAATTAACATTTTGTGGAGCAAATAACTCCATGTTTCTAAGACACAAATCCCATTATTAAAAGTAAGATTAAATTTGAACTATCGCTTCTGGCCAAAACACCTTCATAATTCATAATAACGCCTCCTCCACTGAAAAAGTCCATCCTCTTTTGTTCTCTCAAATCAAAATACACCAATATATTTGTTTACAACTGTTTTGTACTGTATTTACTTGTAAATTATGCTCAATCTGTGCATATTTCTCAGCTAATTCAGAAAAGATGACTTTTTCACTGGAGAAATCAATATTATAGATTGGAGGACTCATGAATTTTAGCCAGAAGTAACGGTTTCAAGTTAAAAACATTTAACCAGTTTGACAGACAAGGCTTTAGCTAGTCCCAGACTAAATTGCATGTCTGAGCTGTCTCAGATGAAGATATCTTGCTCTGACATATCTTAAAATCATTGTTCTGTGTTAAGATGCACACCTTTAATATTTTCTTATAAGGCATTTTTGTAAAAGTTGCTTAAAGATTTTTTTTTAGGCTCTCATTCTGACGGAACCCATTCACTGCAGAGGATCCACTGTTAAGAAATGTAACGCTAAATTTATCCAAATCTGTTCCAAAGAAGAATCAAACTCATTTGTATCACTTTTGGGTGACCTTTTCCTTCAAAACAATAATGGAGGAAATGCTATTAAGCTATAATAAAAGTTCACTCATCACAAGCTAAAAAGAATTGAGCTCTGGCCTTTTTTTTTTTTTATAGAAATACATCCCAGTAAAATGCTGTGACATGTTATCTTTCAAGAGAAAAACCATTGAGTGTAATGTCATTGATTGTTGCATTTCTAACTCTTTCTCTTATCTCACAGAATATCAGATAGCATCTACAGCCCACTCCCCTTCTTCCTCTTTGGGGATTTCAATTTCCGCCTTGACACACTTAGTCTAGTACAGGTAGATGCAACTAATACATGCTATATCTAACCCCTAAACACATAAACACAAATTATTTAAAGATTCATATGTGTATTTCTTTGTGTACAGAACCTCTCCATGTCGGCTGATGTCCAGACAGTAAAAAAAGACAGTAGCAACGAGGTAGAAAAAATCATTTGTGAGGAGAAAGACAATGACCACAAGGTGATTATTATTTTTTTTTTTCGAAGTAGTCCACTATATGAATGAAATGCATATAAATGCATTTATTAAATGTGATATGATGATTAATTAAAGATGTTAGGTTTGTCAATTTGTCTGCGGGAAATTTACAAACTATTCACACAGTTCATTCCTTAAAGGTGTTTGTATGTACAGTATGCACTACCATTTTTAATGAAAGAAACTTTTATTTATATAAATTGATCAAAAGCTACAGTAAAGACTTTTATTTATATTTCAAATAATGCTGCTGTTACACAGAATATTAAACAAAATATTAAGAAAGTTTTCAGCATTGGTAATAATCAGAAATGTCTTCATATTAAAATGATTTCTAAAGAATTATGTAAAGATTATTCTAAAGACTGGTATAAAGATGCTTTGCATTTTAGAAATAAAATAATTGAAAAAATATATTAAAAACAGTTATTTCTTTGAAATTGTTATAATATTTAACATATTACCGCTTTAATCTATTTTTGATCAAATTTGACCTTGGTTTGTATACGAGACACACATACAATACATATTTGAAAAATAATTACATGTATTTACATTATAAATAAAAAAAATTAATATATTAACACAACCTTTTTTTTAAATATAGATGCATGTGTGCGTTTTTTATATACACAATAAATATACACAGCACACATACATATATTATGCAAACAAAAACTATTTTGGATACTATTAATCGCAATTAATCTTTTGTAAGCACTAATATATCTTTTTAAAATTTTTGTATGTTTCATGATTATGTACTGTACTTACAGACCCATCGGCAAATCACACTTGCTTTACTTAGACTCGTTAAATAAATGTTAAAGGCTCTGACTTTGCGTCCAGGAGATGATTAATATTTTCTTTTTGTGTGCGCTCAGACATATCCAGTACACTGTCCAGCCAGATTTATGGTTTTTGGAGGGTTGATATTGACTTCTTGCCAGTCCAGAAAATGCGAGCTTGCATTTATATCGCTCCTGCAGACGTGTGCTTAATTTTTTTGTGCCAGAAAAGTTGGAACTACTCTTCGTTCTTTGCTAGTTTTTATATGCCCTGCATTAAACTCTGTCCTCTTTTCACCTCTTTGTCTTTTCTGTGTTTCCTTCTTTGCTCTTGTTTTGTTCCACTGCTTTTTCTTCCTTACCTCATTCTTTCTTTCTGTTCTTTTTTTTTAGGTCCTCCTTCATATAGAGACCAAGTTATTTGCTTACTTGCACCAGGCCGTGTTCAGAGAAAACAACGGAAAAGAGGTCTGAATTTGGTTCTAAGAAACGAGACCGATATAATCAAAAGAGTCATCATTACGTGATGTGTGCTCATGTATTTTTCTGTCTTTCAGCTGCTGAAGTACGATAAGGAGATCTCTGAATTTCACGATGTCATCACAGAGGAGGAGATCCACTTTCCTCCTAGGTGAGCAGCTTGAAAAAGATGAGCTTTTTACATCACAGGACAACATTTGTGGTTGTTTTGTTGGTCTGACAAAGGTTTTTAATCAGTTTAAAGAAAATAGCATTTTTAGTATATGAGACTCAAAAGGTTTTGTAAACTGTAAAATGTGCAGTTCCGTTTTTTACAGTTTAAAAGTCTTGCCAACCCCAGAAAGCAGTGTGTCAGATTACAGGTCAAATGTCTTTCACGAGTTTGTGCTTCCTCATTAATAGAATGGATAAAAGCAAATTTGTTTCAATGTTTTCAGTTATCCATACAGTGAAGACTACACTAAACCTACACAGTACATGAACACGCGATGCCCGGCGTGGTGCGACCGCGTCCTTATGTCCCACAGCGCCACGGACATCATCCACAGGGTCAGTTTACTGTTAATACCAGTATTGTGAGCTTCGATAAGTTTTGTTACACCATAACAAAATATTTTCTTAGCTATTACTGATCCAGATGAATGAATGATTGATGAATGAATGATTAACCAGCTGGTCAATTGTTTGTTGTCTGCAGAGGCAGGAGGGTGAGAGCAGTGTTGTTTATAACACACTGGGCTCCAACATCTGCATGGGAGACCACAAGGTGAGCAAACATCACATCTTTATCAAAAATAAATCTCTGAATTGTACTAATTATTTGTCATATTAATTTTTATATGTTATTTTTTCCCTTCAGCCGGTTTTCCTGTTTTTTCCAATGAGGACAATTACACATTGACACATGATACTAAGGAGAGTCAGAGGGTGAGGCGTTTGATTTGTATTGTGTTTGCCGTTTAAAAAAAAAAAATATTCTTACGTGCATAAAACCAATCACATTGTTTTGTTCAATATATCTAATCAATATTAACAATCTACCAATAGTTTAAATGTGCAACAAAATACAATAAAACAATATTGGAATTTAATTCAATTACATTTTCATATGTGCTAACATGAATAAAAAATCAGCAATAGAATTAACCTAATTTTTAATGTTAAGGATTTATATTTTAATTTTATAATTAGGGGTGGGCATAGATTATTATTTTTAATCTAGATTAATTTTGAAACTAATCTAGATTAAAATGGCTCATTTGAATTCTGCCAAAGGCTTTCAGAATATGTGTGCTACCTAAATAATGACTTAAAGTAAAGCCATATTCGGACGGGACTAGTTTTACAGGGGGGTGTTAGAGAATGTATTGTTTCACAGACTTTTAACCCCATCCGAATCTGCCATGTCTGTGTTTTTCATTTATCTTCACCATGGTTTTTGTGATTATACTAATTGTAATCATTCTGAATGACTATAGCAATCTGTGACGCCCAGATGTACAAAACAGACCCTCTCACCTCTGTAATAAACACAGAGATGTTAGTCCCGTCTGAAATGGTAAATGAAAATCACGGACGACCGGTGATAAGAATCGAAGCTCACACGTGCAGTAGTTTAGAAAACTAGTCCCATCCGAATAGGGCTACAGTGCACTTCGGTTAGGTATACATCCGCACAAAAATATCAAAGTGAAAGTCATCATAGCTTGCGTAGTATAGTCACAAACCAACTTTGTGAATAGATTAACTATTTTTTAAGATTAAAAATCTTGTTAAGCACTTCACAATGTAAAACATAAAATGTAATAGTGTAAAATATTATAAATCATAAAATGTTATAAATTATATCTTATTTTATTTACATTTCATATTGTAGAAATATTTACCAGTAATATTAGCCATACTGATGTTAACTGTTTCAAATAAATGCTGTTTTTACTTTTAATTCATTATAGAATCCTGAAAAAAATTTACTGTTTTCAAATAAATATTAACAGCACAACCGTTTTCAACAATGATATCGATTTTTAGGTAATTCATGTAATTTTGTTTATAGTGAAGCCAACGTGGAATATTCATACTTTCACAAATATATTCATCATGCTTCAGGGCAAATAAAATAATTAAGGCAAAAGGTTATTAAAATGGTTAAATGTTTTCTTTACCACAGGTGACAAAAGCTAGCACAGCTTATAGCCTATATATTATATTATATACTAGAAGTACACATCTCCCATTTCTGGATGTAGTCTCAGAAAGGCTGCTCTGTTCTGATCTTCCCCGAGGAGCCATTAGCAGCCCCTCGGCCCTCATTTCCTGTGTCGCTGAGCTGAGATGAAGCACCTCAGTGCTGCGTGATTGAAGACACGTCCCGCCGCTCGTCTCCTGATCTATGTCTGTTGGATTCTCTGTCTCTTAAGCCTACGCAAGCAATTCCGTAAAGCAGCAGTGTTCATTAATTACAGATACACAGGACACAGATCTATCCTGCATCGTTGTCCTCTATTGGCATTTTTAGGGCAATGATTTTGTTTTGCTGCCAGTTTTATGTGTGTTCTATAGGTTACGCTTGTCTAGAGTTTAGATGGCTTTACTACTGCTGCTGGTCTGTCATTTAGTCTGCTGTTCAAATAGACTTAAATTATAGACAGTAGTATTCAGAGAATTCTAAATCAGAGAACTAGGGTCTAAAAGAGTTTTAGTTTAATAGGTAAACTATTTCAAATTCTTTAACTGTAATTACAAGTGGAAAAAATACATACACAAAAATGGATTTAAAATAAAAATATTTATTTGCTAAATATAATACAAATATATTTACATATGTCTTTTTCTTGACTTTCTATAATCTGAAAAACCTTCTTTCACCTCAAAGAGCCTTTTGTGAAACAGAAAGGCTCTTCAGATGTTCTTTATGGAAGACAAAAAGGTTCTTCTATGGCATTGTGAAGCACCTTTTTTTTTTTGTTCCTAAACACTATTTTTGTTTCATCAGGGCTCCCTGTGTTGTTGACATGTTCCTAGAGGTTATTCTGTGGACATCTCTACTGATCATGCCAGGGCTGTACAACAAGTGCACACACACCAAGACATGAGCAGACCCCTACAACACCCACCCACCCCCGAAACCTCCTGCCAAACCAAGTGGGCACAAAACACAGGAACAGTTCATTTCTGAAAGCTAAAAGCTTTCTCTGGCTTCACAATATACATTTAACAGAGACTTCAAGCAGGTTCAGCGTGACTTCAGAAGTGCCTGAATAGGACACAATCGAGAAAGACCAAGAGAAAGGCACTTCTCAAAGCTCTCAACTCCTGACTTTTAGGTTTACACTTTGCATAGATTATGTAAACCTCTGCAGATTACTATGGCAAAGCTTTAAAATGACAACTCCACTGATGTGCTTTTACAGTACTCATTGTAAGGATGTGAATACAAGCATGCTAAGCATATCCAAACACAAGCTGCTGCGACGCACAAGCTTTGGTTGCCGTTTCAATCCAGAAACGCTTCGCATTGCAGTTCATGCAGTCGTTCTGGTAAAACACTGTTCAGCTAGTTGCATTTCAGTTCTTATACTTGCTGCATGCGTCGGTATGGATTCATAAACGCATGTTTTTGCATTTACACTGGCCTCAGCACTTATGGCTGTCAGCTTCAGTCATTGTCTCTGAGGGGTTGTTAGTCAGACTCGGATCGATAGAATATGTACAGGACAGCAAGGGACGAGTTATAAAACCATTAGCACTTGTGAAATATGGAAATCCCACCCAGAGTGGCCTAGCCTGGAAGCCCCCAGACTTTTAATTAGAGCACTAGTGCAATGCGAATGCTAATGTGGAGCGTAGATGTTTTAATTGCGTTGAATCTTGGGTAACTGGTATTGTTTTAAAAAGTTGAAAAGCTCTGTATAGATTCTCAGTGGTGTTGGTCCAGCGTTAAATCCATTTAAAGCTAGTCACGATGACCAATTTTTCTATTTTGTGTGGTAATATGCTGGTTTGTAAATGGCTTTATTCAATGCTTTAGGAAATTACTTTAAATTGTAAATACGTAGCGCTTTTTAATTTGTTATTGAATCGCCTTCTAAATTGTTGCAGTGTCACAGATGCTCAGAAATGTTATTAAAGGAATGTAAATTTTGCAATTGTTAACACATCCTCAACGCTGTTTGAGCTTCTTTCTTGTGTTGAGCACAAATTAAGATATTTTGAAGTATGTTAGTTTGGATGTTTTCCATACTATAGAATTCAACAGCTACCGTCAACAAGTCTTCTTTTGTGCTCAACAGATAAAAGAAAAAATCCCCATCTCATCCAACTTGAGAGTTGACAGAATTTTCATCTTTAGGTGAACCGCCTCTTTAAGAAACAGAAGTTGACACACTTTTATAGTAAAATATTCCTTTAAATGTCCTCAGCGATATGTTCCACATTTCAAATCCAAATCAAACAATATACTAACCTCTACAAGCGATTCTATCCAGATATGACAGGGAGGTGATTTTAAATTTATTGATTCAATCAATATAATCTGAACCCCCCCCCCATGCATAATTTACGCACGAGGGTTAAACCGTACGGCCCACCTGTCAATAATGGACTTGTTGTAGTTGATTCATGGTATGGTCAACATAATTTACTGTCCTCGAGGGCATGGCTTCAAACCGTGGTTCAATAGGAGGCCACTGAGTCGCTCGGCATCCATGTCATTTAGCATTTGAGATTTTACAGATAAACAATAACACTACAGTCTTTTGAGATTTATGTGCACTGTTATTAGCATGCTAAGTTAAACGTGTATGTAGCCGTTCATGTTTGCACTCGTTTTGGGGAATTATTTTACTTGCAGTGATGTGAATATTTTTTTGGTAGCAATTGTGAAATTAGACACATTGCTTATTTTATGTTAACCTCTTTTTAAAAGTTATTTCTACTTTCTGTGTCTCTCTGACGAATTCTTTTTTATGATAAAAAATTAGACTTGTTTTGGGTATTGTAAATGGGATCTGCCGAGAACTATTGAAAAATATATTCTACATTATTATATCCAGAAGATGGATAGTGGTGAAAAGTTTAAGATTAATGGTGACTGCTGGGCCAAGGGAAACTTGTCGATAAGATCAGAAGATTTGCCGTTTGAAATTACAGATGGTTTATAGAATTAAACACAAGCATAAATCTTACAGAAAACAGTCATATTGATATTTAAAAACTCTTAACTCTTTTAAGTGATTGACACACTGTGCCAAACATTCACTTTTTCCTCACTTTTCTTTTCCATTTTGTGACTTGTGACAAACCTTGTGTTTAGTAGATCTGTTGTAACGGATGTAAAATGCAGTACGATAGTTGCAATGCATTTACTCTAGCCGTACCTCACATGATGCCGAATGTTGGACTGGCCTGAAAAGGTCTAAAGAAAGACCCTCTTACTGTACTATACCTTCAGCGGCACATATGAATGTTTTTCTTAAAATATATCATGTTTTATTTCCTAATAAAATATATAAATTCATCAACTGAGAGGTTGAGTTGTCTGTTACCAGATACATTAATAGAATCAATTTATATTTAGATTGGATAAAAAAAATAGTAACATCTATTTGAACAAAAATATGGAAATTATGCATTTTAGTTGTGATATAGACCACAACTATTTATCTATTTGTCTCTATAGTATTTCTGTTTTATTACAGGAACACATACTGTTCAACAAGTCGGTAAGATTTATGAATGCTTTTGAAAGAAGACTCTTTTATTATTTGTTATATTATTATCTTTTAAAATTTATTTTTTTAATTTGAATATATGTTAAATTTTTATTTATTCCTATGATGTTGATGCTGAATTTTCCAATGCTCCAGTCTTCAGTGTTACATGATGAGAAATCGTTCTAATATTCTGCTTTGCATATTACGCAGTATTTATTTGGAATATAAATCTTTTGTTTTAAAATTATAAATGTTTCTACTAACACTTTTGATCAATTTAATGCATAATTTCAGGAAAATATACATTTCTTTAAAAGAAAAGCCTCAACAACCTACTTGGGTCAAGAAAATGTACTGCTTAGTAATTAAAATAATAATAATAATAATAATAATGATAATCCTGATTTACTGAGTTTGACCTAATATTTAAAAAATAGCAACAGGTCTTCAAATTAGCATCACTGAGAAGATCCATTAATGACTGTTTGGTCAGTTGTTTTACATCGATTCGGTTCACATTAATTAATCAATCCAAAGTCATTATCATTATGAGTCTATTTAATTGAGGTGTGCAGTTAAGATCCAATGCAGTGTCCATAACAAACAGATGCTACAAACAAAAACACACTCTCGCCCTCCCACCATCTGCTCTCTGATATAGATGAAAAGGATCTGAGATCTGACTAATGTCTGCGTGTAGACATCTGATCTCAAAGGAGCCATTAGTTAATGAGATTCATCAAACTGACAATGATCACTTTATGGAGTGTCTGCTGATTTGCTGTAGAATGATCAGAGTTGGTTTAACATTCACTGGCAGTTCAAACAGCCTTTTCAACAGGTTAAACATTAACTCTGAGGCATTCGCCTATTAATTGTGATAAAGATGATGAAAACAACAGTTGTGGTTTTAGTTATTACTGTAAAATGTTATTAAATAATATGAACACTATTTTTAAAAGTTTGGGTTCTGTAAGATTTGTAAAATATTTTTGGAAAAAAAATCTCTTATGCTCACCAAAGCTGTTTTTATTTATTCAGTAATACAATCAGTAATATTGTGAAATATTATTTTTATAATATTATTTTTTTGCAAAATCTTTACAATTTAATTAATTTACATTTTCCACCTCTTTAAAAAAAAAAAATTCTAAATCAATTTCATGAAAGAAATTTCACCATAACAGCCCGCACTCAAAACAGTCATTTATTGTGCATTTTCATAATTCATTTACAGATCATATATATGTGATTTTTAGATGTTAACATTTGACATATGTTAACATTTGTGTATATGTGTAACTGAATTCATGTAATTAGTGAAATTATTGAATATCTATCTACCCTGTCTTCAATATTTAAAAATCAATAAATAGTATCTCTTTGCAGTGCTTATAAATGAAAACATGCTGTTTTATTACTAAACCAATCTGACTCTTGATGTAAGAGAGCTGCATTTTATTTTAACTTCACTCTCACAACATGAAATGCTTGTAACAACAGATGAAATGAGAATAAGAGAGAGCTGACTTCATTTTCTAAACAAGATATGACTGTCTGTGAACTCTGATATTGCTGGACAAACGGTGGCATTGTAAGGACTAACATAAACACACATTTCATATAATCAAACAAATTTTGAAGAAAAGAAGGAAGAATGTACATACAGTAAGACAGTGAGAATGCATATTGCAAATGTATGTATCTGCTTGCTTTTACTGCATTTTTATAATGCATTTGATCTCAAAATAATTTTGAACAATATTAAAATCGAAGACTGTAACAATTTCTATGGAGCCTTTAAATAATGCAAATTAAATATTTTTTTTAAATCCCTTAAAATAGATTCTTAATGCATTGTAATACAGTCTACTGTCAATTGTAGCCTACTGTATGTTCTTGTTGATAACTCATTGCAAGAATTAAAATTTTAATTGACAATATTCTCTAAAATTTTATATTTAGAGAATATTGTAACACAAATAATAAAAAAGTGTTTTTTAGGCTATTAAATGTAATTATATGCCTATATTTTTCCAAATGGATCCATATCAATAGTTCAATATTAAAAAGTATTAGAATGTAGAATGTTTTCTCAATATTTTTTCTTCTAGAAGATTAAATTTGTTACATTAGGCTACAATTATAGCTTAGAATTATTAACTGCATAAATGTATTAATATCCACTACCCGAAACATTTTGTAATTTATTTTTTCGATTTCATACGTTGTTCATGTTGTTTTTGTACGCTACTAGTAAATATCCGGACTTTAGTAGCAGGTTCAAATTTGACAGCTTTTCTGTGTCTTTTTTTGGTGGAACTTTTTAGAAAGTGTTACCGATAACGGTTATATATTCCTGTGTATTAATAATCTAGGGCCTCTTGACTATTGGTTTGAACTGACGTGTACGTTGAGCGCGAGCTCTCCTCAGATGTGATGCGGTCCCAGGCGAAGTACTGAGAAAGCTCTGCGGTGTTTGCGCAGCAACTGTCGGATCTTCTCGTCGTCTGTGTCGGGGTCCAGCGGTTTGTTGTACTCCTCGTCCTCCACCTCGTTTTCCGAGCCGTCTCCTCCGCTCTCCCCCCGCGAGGCCTGCGTGGAGCTGGGTTCCGTCGCGCTCTTCTTCCGCCATTTTGTTCGCCGGTTCTGGAACCAAACCTGAGGGCAGTCACATTATGCAGATGCTGTTAAACTCATTACAGATCATTAAAATAAATATATTCTCAAAACTTTTAAAAATGTTAGTGAACAGAACCTACTTATGTTTAGTTTCCCAACTTAAGTAAAGTTAGGCTTAACCAATTAAGTTAACAATAAAAGATACATTGATGGTTTTTTTTACAGTTATTAAATAAAACACACATACAGAACTATTAAAAGCTATAAAAAAAAAATTAAATTACTAGAATGTTATCTCACTTTAACTTGTGACTCAGTCATCCCTAGCGAGTACGCCAGCCTGGCTCTCTCTGGTCCTGCCAGGTACTTGGTCTGCTCAAAGGTTTTTTCCAGAGCGAAGATCTGGTGCCCACTGAATGTGGGTCTTGTGTGCTTCTTTTTCCCCACTGGCTCAGTGTGATGCCCACCATCTACAGAGAAACGCAATACATTTATCTTGCAGCACATTTGAAGATATCAGGTGTAAAAACTTTCAAGCTCGGAGATTATTATATTTTTTTTAATTAGTGTTTTAATTAGGCTCTTGTTATGCAGATAACATAGGACAAAGGCATTTAGAAAATTACCTTTTAAGTGCCATTAAAGTGAAATGATTAAACCTAAACATACTGTAAGAGCCTGAGAAAAATCCTCTTTCAAAAATAATAAATCTATATTTTAAAGATGCACTTAGGCTATAGGTTTTTGCGTTCAAATTCTTAATTTTATCCCACTTAATTATTTTTCTCTATTTAGCCTTGTAACTTCAAATCATTAAATGTTAAAACGAATGAAGCAGAGATTGGTAAAATGGAAAGAGGTAAATAATTGAATTAGCACTTAGGCCTACATTTGATGTTACAAACATTTTTTACAACTGAAACTAACAACAAAAAAAATAATGATATGATATTCCATAAAAATAAAAGAAGCACCTGGGATATTTTAGAACAAAATTCAAAGAAAAATGTTTATTATTTTTATTTATTATATTTTATACACATAAGCTAATTCTTTCAATATATTTAATGAATATTTGATAAAATATATATATATATATATATATATAAAAGATATTTTATTTAAGCTTAAAATAACGTTTTAAAATGTAAATAACTATTAAAAGGATTATGTTTTTTTTCACTAAATTATTGTTGTTGATTTTTTTGTTTGTTTTCTATAATGAAGTAATTAATTCTCCACAACCATTAATTTAAATTTAATTTACATCATATATGTAAATTAAGGATATAGTAATATCATACTGAGTTGTTTATTAGGATGAATGTTCTTTTTTCATTAAATGGTTATATATATATTTTTTTTTTCTGAAAAAAAGTAAACTTTAGTTTAATGTTACATAATATACAGTTAATTTTATATACACTCATAATATGACTGGACTCATATTCAGCCTGATCAAGGTTTATTAAGTCTTATTCAAACAATTTCCAAAAATTGTTTTGAGTGTACTAAATTAGATTAGGGTGTATCACTGTTTCATCACACGTAATGCTCCCAATCAAACACATATATTGCACACACTTACTGTTTGGACACTGCTGTCTGGCTCCTCTCCACTCGTACCCTCCATCCACCCAGCAGCTGCTGTTTTTACCCTTCAGACCTGAACATTCCACTCCGGGTTTAGGGAAGCTGCTCAGTCCCGCTGGGGCATAATCCCGGTTATAATACACCCCTGTACTGGGCACGGCTGTCCCAAAGCCTCCCATGGATGGGTACCCAGACAGCAGTGCAGGGGTCCCTGGGCCGCCCATCATGGATCGACTCAGGATGTCACTGATGCCATGCGGCGTCCCGGCCTGGAGCTGAGAGTTGATGTTGGCTGGACTGAGCTTGTAGAAAGAGTTGGGAATAGAGTACTGGCAAACTGGGGCCTTGATGTCTGAGGGGAACTGGTTCAAGCTGTTGTTGAAGAGAAAGGACCCAGAAATATTGGACTCCATGGACGCCTGTGTGCTCTTCTTCTGCTTCCCAAAATGACAACGATCTTCTCGAGACTGATTTCTTACCAAGGTCCTGACATCAAGTACTCCGAAGGGTTTAGTCCAGGTCAACACAACCTAATAAATTTCTGTATTTCCAGGTCCTCACATCACCCCCAAAATGTCTCAGAGATCAGGTAAGAGTCTGTGTTTTTACTTCCTCTTTTCAACTCTTTAACTACTCCATAATGGATCTCCAAATCGAACACCAAGCTCTGCTCTCACTTTCATGGACAAATGTCCCACCACTGGCTCTCTGGCTTCAGGTCATAAATAAGATGCACCTTAAACCGCTGTGGCACTTTCTTCATAATGATGGACAGAATTAGACTGGCCTGCCTTGATTGGTTGAGCGCTCAACGTGCCTGGTCTCCTCATTGGTCTGTTCGCAGCAGGATAGCCTTTGATTGGCTGTCAGCAGATTAATCGTTTTTTAAAAAGTCTGGGTGAGAATTAGTTGCTTTTTAATAGGGCGTCTGCTGTGGCTGTGGAGGAGCAGCTAGCAAGCGTAACACAAGGAAATGGGATTTTTGTCATCTGGTAATGGTCACTGGGAATGTATTACGTTGTATGTTCCTTCATTATGATTGCATTTTAGAAGATCTGCTTTGGTGACCATATCTGTCAGATTTTTTTCTTTTTATATACAGATGGACAGGTGCAAAGAGATTATTCTGTTAAGTCATTGCATGATTCCTCAAAGCTTCTGAATGCATTGATTTGTTGATTTTCCTCAAATAAAAAATTAACAAAGGTCTCTAAAAAAGGTTAAAGGTTTAATTTAGTTTCATTAGTATCTATCCCCTTTAATCTCACAGCTCATAATAGTGATCGTAGAAAGGTTTTAATTCATAAAGCTTGAAAAATGTGATGCTTTGTGCACTTTCTGCTAATATTTAAAAAAGTAAAGGGTCTCAATTAAAATTGTGCAGTGTTACATCATTAGTGCACATGATCAAAGCAGTTTAATTTATGTTTGCACACTGAGAAAATTGTAACTGCACCAAAGCTCCAAAACAAAAGGCTAGTGAAGTATGTTAACTAAATATGTTAAGATATGACAAAGATTTTTGGTGCACTCTATCTTTAGGGTGTCTAGTATTAATGTATGCATTTGCATATATTTAGTTTAGTTGGGTGTAATCAAAGAGTGAATTAGGTACTGGGTGTCCGGCCAGAGGAGAACTGGAACCCAACTAAGCCTGGTTCTCCCAAGGTTTTTTTCCCCATTCTCTCATGGATGGAGTTTTGGTTCCTTGCCGCTGTCGCCTCTGGCTTGCTTAGTTGGGGACACCTGATTTCCAGTGACTATCGTCGTCTTGACTACAGAGACCGTCTCTGCATTTGATAAATAAAGTTTAACTCTCGTCATTATACATTAACATCACTCTGTTCTCCTGTTTGATAATGTTCAGTGCTTTGCTACAATCTGTATTGTTAAAAGTGCTATATAAATAAAAGTTACTTGACTTGACTTAAACACGTTGACAATTACAATAGTGACCGCTGGGATAACAGTGAACTTATACAATATAAATTCAATTGCAGTTGCTTGTGAAAATTACAATAAAATGTTGTAATGACAAACTATTGTTCTAAATAAAGAATTCAAATGCTGTAAAAAATGTGCAATATTGATGTTGTAATACAGGTAGCATTAATATTAAAATGCAATGCAATATATTACAAAAAAGGAACAATTTTGAAACGTGATGGTTGATTTTCTTTTTTTTCCCTCAATTTTCATATTAATGTTACATAAGGTTTTTTTATGCATAGTAGTAGAATTGGATCAAAGATTTTAAAATAGCTGGCCTATTTATGACTGCAGAAATATGTTATTTCAGTACACACATTATCCCACTGGTCACAGTTGTGACTAATCACAATTTTTCAAAGGGCTACTAATGACATACCAGTTGTGTATTTGTATATTTCCATGTCTGGGACAAATTTGTAAAGACAGTAGGAAGTGATATGTCATGTAATAAGTGTAAAGGATTGACAGCAATGACAACTCATTTTCTGACACCTGACCTTAGACATTGTCCTTGACTTTCTGGTCTTAGACTGTTTGATATTCTGTCCAGGACAAGTAGGGTTTTACAATTACTGTTTGTACTGCGCTATTGATTATGTCTAGGTTCATGCATAAATTCCTTAATTTCTTGACACAAGCATTTTTTTATGAGGTATAAAAAAAATCTTAAAGAAAATAACAATAATAATAATAACAACAAACATGGTTATTTAGAATAGGTCATATAAAAAAGGTTATATAAAAAAGCTGAAATCTTTTAGTTTTAATGAAAATGTATTTATTGATATTTATATTAGAACAAAGTTACACCTTAAGGTTAAAATACAATATGAATATTATAATAACAACAACAATAAAAATATATATAGAAAAAAAATGGTTCTTTATACTCGAACGCACCATATTTGTTTCTAAAATGCAAAGATTCCCAAACATTTTAGTCAGCCAAACCCCACTGACTTTTCTTGACATACGCCACTACCCCACTAGGATTGTATATAAATATAATAATTAATTATTATAATTTATTAACACATTCTCTGTTCATGGTTTTTTGATGTCGTTGAATGGTCACTTGACATGCAGGAAAGCAATTTTAAAAAATTTTAATAATTTATTTATTAGCTTTTCTTCAGCTCAAACCCTAATTTGGGAAAAACTTGCTATAATGCATTTCAATTCCATAAAAGTTGGGAAACATCTACCAGCTGCTTTTAGGTTTTTTATAAAGAAAAACTGGCCTTAAATTAAAAATTGGGTTTAATTGTTTGAGTTGCTTTAATCTGACTTCCTCTAGAGGGTGATAGGTGATCACCATGATGTCAGAGATCAACAATCTTCCTATATTAGAGACCGATTGACAATGCCCTGTTCAGCACATAAATAATGAAAGTGTGTAGTAAACAAAAACATTTCAGTTGTAAAGTAATGTCCTAATGGGTATGGCCAATATGTACAGGTCCTGCTTTATCAGCACTGGCGGATGTCATACACAAAAGTCAATCTATGTCAATGCTTAAAAACAACTGCTAGTCTGTCATCAGCAGACAAATCTAGCTGCTGAACTTGTCCCAACTTGAACTTGGCTTTGTATTAAGATATTTAATCGAATCAAGTGAAACCAGCCTCTCTGCTTCATTTTATAATAATATAATATTACATTAACTTAGAAGTAAAGAGACGTTTTAGGTCAACTGCATTCTTGTTTACATGTGACACAGTATCTTGTTTCTTCTGGTTAGTTTCTTTATCCCAGCACTATCTGTTCATCTGGGTTTTCTATGGCTATTTTTTAGTTTTGTAAAGGGATTTTTTTCCCTGCCACACAGACACAACCATGTGTTTGCAGAATGCTGTTGTTCTTCATTAGACACATTACTCACAGTTTTCACGTAAGCTGACTTTTGATTAATTTTTTTAACCTTTATGCAAAAACATTATACTACATTTTTGTGGCACCTGGTTATTTCACACTTTTTTAATATGCGGTTTTGTGTGAAAGTGTCTTAATGATTAACTGAAAATGTATATATATTGCAAGAATTTTCACATTTAGATGTTAAAATTGTGTCTGATAATTTTATATTCGGTTTATTCATTAAGCTTGGAAGTTCAGAAGCTCATTGCATTGGGGGTTGCTGAACTGTAGTCTCCTCACAATGTATGTTTTCTGGGTATTCCATGTATGCTATCAGTTAAAAATAGTTAAAAGAGTATTGAGTCATCTGAAATCTCCTACAGTCCATAGGAGTTATTGGTATATTAAAAATGTAATTCGCTAAACTGGTCTGCTGCGTTGACAAAAGGTATAGATCTCCTTTATTATACTTGGCACGTTTCATCATTGTTTACTTGATCAGTTTCCACGTGTTTCATCAGGTCTGTTGATACACTGCTTTGTTTCACAGATAGCAGATGAGATCATGTGATAACAATGAAAACATTTTACAGAACCTAAGCTATAGAACATGAATTCGTTTCTTATTCGTTTGAGATTTTAGTTTTTTTATTTGCTTTAGTTGTTGTTTTTTCCCCTGGCCAGTTTAATTACTGTGCCAAGTGCTTGATTTATGTCTTTTAAAAACTAGTAAACAAATGTCGAAATACTTTTGCTTTCGTTATGACAGTGTTTTTACCACATTCTTGTCTGTACTGAAAGGAGAAATGGGATGGGCTTGGGATCTCAGGAGTTTTTGAAATTATGCCCTGCTATTTGGTTTATGATCTTAGAGGGAAAAAAAGTATTGCAGTAAAATGGAAATTTGTAAAACAATTTGTAAATTGACCATAAAAATATAGAAGTGTTTCAGGTTTTAAAGGCTGGCATTTTGCTAATTGTAACACCTCATATATTATTATATTTTTAATAGCTTATAAATACATAATACTATATTCATATAACATGGCAATTCAAATATACCATACTTAAATGTTTTATGTACTTTGAAATATAATAAAAAAAAAATGTCTAAAAAAATTAGACTATTAAAATACAATCAAATGTGAACATTGGGAACCTATTTTAATATTCCACTCTAATTAATTCATACTTTTTATTTTTCTGAAATTTTCCACGTCTTTACATTATTTTACATTAGAATTTAAATTATTGTCCCATTTTGATACATTAAAACCTCAAACATCGTAAGAATAATGCAACCTGTTGTATGTCGGCTGGCCGGCCGAGGCAGGATGTGAGACATCACATGAGACATCAGACTGAACTGTGGAGAACTCCTGGGCCAAGACCTTGACAGTTTCTCCTCATTTAGGAGCTCTGTCAAAAACAGGTTGATTTTGGCCTGTCTAATTACTATTCATGAGTCTCTATTCTGATTGGCAATTTTTTTTTGAGTGACAAACGAACCAATCAAATGTAACAACGTCACAAATATGTCACAGCCCTAGCTGGATGCAAAACTGGGTGTGTCTCAATCAGCTCCCTTGTTCAGTAGTTAGGGCAGTGATCAGGGAGTCGAATGACAAAATCATTCTAGTGCATTGGAATATTCACCCACAATTGAAACTGAAAAAGCCCACAATGCACAGCAATAACTAGTGCGCATCGGTGTTCCTGATAGGAGTGGGAGGTCTGTTAAGCTTTCGCTTTGCTTTCTGATCCTCCTCCATAATGTTGTGGTTATTTTACACCTCATATTATATGTAAACATTTGTGTTACCATGGCAACAACTAAGATATTGGAATTGTGTTCCAAAGAGAGCTTATCAGCCCTACAGTGGAAAATGAAAACCAGAACTGTACCCGCCCGGTTTGGATCGGCACGGAATGGAACGGTTCTGCAAAGAGAACTGGTCAGCCCGACTGTGGAAAAGTGGCTTATGTCAAAGCTGTTCCTCAGTGTGTGTATTTTCAATTTGAATAGTCAGCATATGAGGCGGCGGCTGCTTGCGCTGGGACCTAGGCTTTAGCTTCATTTTCAATTTTGATTAACTAATTTTCTAATCGGATGCATATTATGTTGTGGATATACCACTAGAATGCATACTGCAGTCCCTTTTGTCTTGCTCTCTCAGAGATCTCTCCTGCTCGCCAAAAATTACAAATAATTTTCTTGGGAATGTCTGACACTGGTGCATACATACTGTAGTAGCTGTGCCAGGCGTGAAAGCTTGACAGACGTAACAACAGTAACTAGGGAGATCTCGTGAACATTTTCTTTACATTCAACTAATGTAGAAACAAGATACTTTCCAGTCATGTCAACGTTCCGCAGACATGCCTATTTCCTTCAAAGGGTGGAGATTTTGAGTTTTTTGAGACAGAGTTATTGCTAATATGCATGTCTGTCTAAAGTTCATGGACAAGTACAAAGATGAAACCGAAATTAACCAGAGACAAGTATAAAGATGAACTAGAGTTGTAGCCTATTAACCTTGGAACAAGCTTTGCAAGTATACATTCTTTTTTATATAAAACTTTTGTTTTTTCAATAGGAAGAGTGTCATCAAACTTATTGGGAATTTCACAAGAAAAACTATGGTGTGCTTGGTTTTAATATAACTTTATTCTTTTATTTACAAGTGAGTTTATTCTGATCACTTATAAAATGTGTTCAATGTGCTTCCCATTGTGTTGGTTATTAAGGTGTATGCATATAAATGGCCCACCCTGTATATTCATGTAAGTATATGTACAGAATGTGTATTTTAATATTCATGATAAATAAACATTACACATACATATATAAACAAAACCTTTTATCATTATTAATTGTTTGACAGCACTATACATATATAAAGATAAAAAGGGACACGCATTAATTTCAATAGAATAATCTAGAACCATATTGATATAAAAAAGCAAAGAAAAAGGAATATTAACCATTCGCTGTTATTGACAACTTAAAGTGCTTTAAACTTTACATGATACTATCAAGGTTTCCTAACGGGTTCGTAAAGAAACTGCAGAGGGTTTGTGAGTTTCATTAAAAGCTAATAATACATTATAAATATAAAATGTAAATAACATAAATCAAAATAAAACACTTACTAAAAATGTTTTAAGATTTTATTTGTTTACCTGCCTGTCATGTGACTATTAACCAGTGTCAGTGAACCTCAAACATGCAAACGTAGTACCTAATTATTAAAATATTTATTTTTAAATTTAAGGGATACTCATAACTCGTTAAAAATTAATGTGTTCATCAGTAGTTGATGTAATGTTGAAAGGCTAAGAAAACCCTTTTTAAAACTGGAAGGATTTTTGTGGTAAAATGTTTTTGTGGCCTCTCAAATTTCTGTGTAATTATATCCACCTCACTAGTGACTGTTTTTGTGTGTGTGTGTGTGTGTGAATGTCCACAAAACTGGATAAAAAAGGCTAAATATATTAAATATATTATGATTTCATTTTCGAGTAAAATGTGATGTGATGATCTGAGTAAGATTACGCCACCTAATTTCTCAGGTAGCACATTTCTTAGAAAAAGAAACTCAAACACAAACACACACTTCATGTGAATCAGGATTGACTCACCATGTAATAAAAAAAAAAAAACATCTTAATACATTTTGTTAAATGTGAAATCCAAAAACACCAGTAATTTTCCTTACTCTGCTCCACCTTCAGATAAACTTGTCACCCTTCTTTTAACTTTATTTACCCAGCGCAACTAGTCAAACAGGTTTTTGTGCTCTGCTCTTGGACGATAAAAGCGGGAGTAACACAAATTAGTCTTCATTCTTTTACCATCTTGAACATCAGCACCCTTTCATGAAGCAAAGACAAACCAGCAATGAGTGAGTATAACAAAAAAAGTGTCTATATACTACAGATTTATTGGTTTGTAAGTCTGTTTCATTTGTATCTTTTTAGAGCACGATCGCTTGTGTGGCAGTCGATGCCTGGGTCCGATGACTTTCAATGCGAACCTAACAGGCCACTCAGTGACCCTCAGCCAAGAAGGACAATTGGCATCCAGAGACACCTCGTCCTATATAAACGGTTTAGCGTTTCTCAGCCGAACTGTAAAGATAGATGAAAAACTGTGTATATGTATTGAGGACCGCAACTCGTCGTGGGATGGAGCTCTTCGTGTGGGTTTCACCAACATCTGCCCACAGAGAAACAGTTTACCGCCTGTCTCAATACCAGACCTCAGGGACACACGGGGATACTGTGTTGTGCCAGTGCCTGAGGACTTGTGTAGGTGTGGTGTACAGCTTCAGTTCTGGATAAACTATGCAGGCATGGTTATTGTTCAAGAGATAGGTGGGGAGAAATATTACCTCGAAGCAGAAGGACTGAACCTGAATAATCCACTGTGGGCTTTCATTGATCTGTACGGGAGCACAAGCGCTGTGCGACTTCTGAGTAAGTCTGAGAAAATAAATCTACTACTTGAATTGGATTAAATATATGAAATCTTTTGTAAAAATGTTGAATGTGCTGTAGGATCAAGGAGGGGCAGTCGAACATCATGCCCGGTTTGTCCTGTAGACGGTACATTTGGCATCAACTGGCCAACGAGAGTGGTTGTGCGACAAACATCGGAGGAAGAGCATAGCCGTAACCATAAAACAGGTGATAATGGTTTCTTAAGATACTGAGATCAAACATTAATCATCCAGCAAACAACTTTCATCTTTGTCATTTTAGTATCCAGTTACTGATATCATTGACCTTGCTTACATTTTACTTAGAAACCAGAAAGCTCCAGAAAACATCAACTTACTGGAAAGTGAGTCTATTCCTTGTACAGTATGCCAATCAGATGACCATCCCAAGTACCAGAGAACGTTCAGAACTCACAAGAGCTGGTTTAGGTATATTATCTGACACCTTTCAGCCTAAAATAGATCACCAGCATTGACAGTTTTCTATAGTACTCATAACTTGTATGATAAAATAAAGACCAGTTGTCAATCATATGGTTTCTGTTTGCATTCTAGGCGTACCTGTTCAGAAGTCAGGAGAGTTAGATCTAAAATGGTCTTGGCAAGAGCTGAATCGGTTCATTTGCTCCAGATATGCTTCGGTTAACCTGGATGTGATTGGTTTCCATTTTGCGAAAGCTGATAAGCATGGACGACTTTGCAGATTACATGCAAACACTCTGAAGAAAATAAAAAAGGAGCTGGCTGACAACATACTTTATATAGTTCCTCAGAGAGACATTGTTCTAAATGAGGTATAGTAGAAAGTTCTTGTTTACTTTTAATTTAATCCGTTCGTAAAAACTGTAGAAGTGCCACTCAGAAAACAGGTGAATCTTTAAAGGTTCCATCTCAATATGTTTTTAGCGCTCCTCATTTAGGAGCTCTGTCAAAAACAGGTTGATTTTGGCCTGTCTAATTACTATTCATGAGTCTCTATTCTGATTGGCAATTTTTTTTTGAGTGACAAACGAACCAATCAAATGTAACAACGTCACAAATATGTCACAGCCCTAGCTGGATGCAAAACTGGGTGTGTCTCAATCAGCTCCCTTGTTCAGTAGTTAGGGCAGTGATCAGGGAGTCGAATGACAAAATCATTCTAGTGCATTGGAATGTTCGCACACAATTGAAACTGAAAAAGCCCACAATGCACAGCAATAACTAGTGCGCATCGGTGCTAACTATGCTCCCTTACCGGAAATAACGTTTCCATTTGGGAAGCGTAAAACATAAAACACACAAGTGAATGCAATAAATATAATGACAGTTTTAGAATATTTTAACATAAACACATTTAGAATTAATACTTGGATTAATACTTGGCTGAAATGTTGTGATAACTGTAATAATGTAAGAAATTTCAGATTTCAGACTTCATGCATCTTCAGGACACAAATAAAGACCAGACACATATTTTATGAAATCTGAGAGCTTTCTGACTCTGCATAGACAGCAATGCAACTGCCCTGTTCAAGGCATGTTTAAAGCATGTGTGTGGTGCTGTTGATGCAGGAGCCAGTGTTTTGACGTAGAGCATGGCAGCGTCTTGTATGCTAGCAGATAAAGGAACATTCATGGTGCTGTCCTGAATGCACTGCGAGTCATTATTTTTGTTTTCTTTTGCAAACATCTTGCATTTAATAAAAAATACCTACATTTGTTTTCTGAAGATAATGAAGGTCTTAGGGGTTTGGATCAACATGGGGGTGATTGAATCATGACAGACTATGGCTTAACTATTCCTTTAAACACTACTGATCATTGAAGGGACTTTTTTTTACTAATCAATCTGCTAGATGACATTCACTTGACAATACTAAACAATTAAAAAAACTGTGCTATTTGCTTTTCACAGATGATCACCCAAACATTATCATCAGCCATGAATGCAAATGCTTTCACACACTCACATTCTCCTCAATCCAATCCTTCACAACAGAGGCACCGGTTGACTTCAACCAGCAGTTTTGTTTCAGATTCAAGCCGAAACCCTTCAATGGTAATAAATAATATTTATTATGATAATCTTACATATTATTTTACATGTGTATTATATTGTATATAAGAAAGTCACATACATTTACATTCACCTTTAATTAGTAAAGCAGCACAAGACATTATTTACTTGTCTTCAACAGGAGGACATGGACTTTAGCGCTTTGCTCAGAGAGTTCCAGCACATGCATCTCAGTGGCAGCGAGCAAATTTCAATATTGGTTTCTCGTAACAAGGTGCTGCAGAGTGCTAAAGAATGTGTTTCCAACTCTAATTTCCTTTGGGCCAAAATACCTCTTGTGACATTTATTGGTGAGGAAGCCCTTGACTGTGGAGGTCCACGGAGAGAGTTTTTCAGGTATTCCTCTTACAAAGAAGAGTAATGTTCTTTCACAAGAAGTAAACTAGTTGCTTAGACTAGTAAGGTCACACTTTTGTTTGACATCGGTTGTTCCTCCTTTACCCCTGCCTCAGAATGCTGATGATGGAGGTGCAGAGCTTGATGGGTGTCTTTGAGGGGCAGCCTGGACACTTGTTTTTCACCTATGACCAGATGGCCTTGGAGGAACACAAGTATGAGTTGGCAGGGAAGCTTATTGCGTGGTCTGTGGCTCATGGCGGTCCAGGACTCAAGTCTCTTGACCCCTGCCTGTACCAGCTGATGTGCACCCAGGAATGCCCACTGGTAGACTTTGACTGGCACCAAATACCAGATGTGGACATTCAAGATAAACTCCAAAAGGTTTCTATCCATTTCTTCATCAATCCATTTATCTTCAATTTTCTTTAACTGGAAGTTCCTAAATCCTTTTATCTTGCTTTTAGATTTCATCTTGCAAAACGACGGAAGATCTCCAGAGGCTGCAGGCAGAGCAGGGTGATTGGATCTATGATTGTGGTTTCCCTGGAATATACAGACGTGACATTTCCATTCAAGATGTGCCAAAGATTTACTCCTTTGCAGTTCGACACTACATATATCTAAGGTACATATATAACTAAAATTATTCTTATTGATTTGATCATTGTTCATTTAAATGATAAAATTTACTATGTTTTTATCAAAGTAACACTCATTTGACAGTAAGTTCTTGTCCTCTACAAGTATACAGTCTTATTGATTGAGTTAATATTTCGAAGTTCATTTGCAAAAACTGATCATTCACATTAACTGCGCATTCCAAATAATATTAATCAAACTGCAGTTGGGTTGTTTTGATTACGTAATAATAACTTAAACAAATACAGGCAATTCTCTGAGCTTTTCCCTTCCCATCGTAACGCACTGCTTTAGCAGTTTTCTGTGAAAACGTTGAATCTTTTGTTTTCTTTTACATCCTGAAGAAGATCACAGGATCATCAAGCTTGTAAAAATTATCCATCCTTGATCTTTTTAGTCAGCTTTGACGAAACTCCTCTCAGCTATTACTCTTTTCAAAGTGAAAGTAGCCTTGTCCCCTGACCTTCGCTACAATAGATTTATTGTCTTCTGTTCAAAAACAGATTCGATTTATCGTCTTCTGTGGCTTTTTTGACAAAACATGTTTAGAGTTCAGATCGTGCTACATGTGGAGAATAATGCACGGCAGTCAGCTCTTTTTTTAAGTGGTTTTTGCAAATCAACTCTTTATTTAGCAATGTGTTGTGTTGCTTAAGTACAAAACAATTACATTTAACAGCATGTGTTTTGCAGAACATCAAATATGATTCGCCAGTTCACAAAGGGCCTGAATGCTTATGGACAGTTTTGGGATATGGTAAGAACTCACTGGGTTGAGTTTTTGCCTATCTTTACCAACATCCATGAGCCCCTTTCAAGAACCACATTTAGAGACCTGTTCCAAATCCAATGGAGTAAATCCGGGACCAAGAAGAGAGAGGATGAGAAAGAGACTATGCACTACTGGGGACTGGTACTTAGGATGATTGAAGGTAAGTTTCCTATTTGTTAAAATGAACTGTGAATAATAGTGCATCGTTGTGCTTATAAAATTGTCAGTTCGTTTGGACTTGAGCTTGTAATTTTACCTCAACAGATAAAAAAACAAAAGCTCCACAAGGCGAGTTGCGGTTTGAGGAAATATTAGCTTTCATAACTGGAGCAGATGAAGTCCCTCCACTTGGGTTTTCCCAGAAGCCCAGCATTCATTTCTATAAACCAGAGCAGCGTGGATGCCGTTTACCATATGCGAACACATGCATGATGGGGTTGTTCTTGCCCAGGGTTGTAAAAGATGAAGTGGAACTTTACAGGATGCTCCTGAGAGCAGTCAGAGACTCAGCTGTTTTTGGGAGAACATAAATGTATATAATTCTTTATTATAATTTACACAGTCATATCCATAATTATGTATATTTATAAGCTTTATTTCATTATTTATTTCAGTACTTAAGAAGAAAGCACTTATGCACTTACTGTATACTTTTGACATAAACATGTTTTGCATTCTGTACCAGATAATCTTTTTTATATTTATAAAAAATATATATATATTATTATTTTCATACAACTGTCAGTCATGTCTTGAATAAACTCTGAAAGTAACAAACTATCACTATCATAACTAACTAATTTCTCTTGTTTGGGGTGGCGGTGAAAACCGATGTTTCATTCAGTATCAATATAGGTATAATACAAACATAGGTCTATAAAATATTTTAGGTAAACAAAAAACAAGTGCCATGGAACTGCTGCATAGCCAAACACATCAAAACATATTTTCCTTAATTTCCTTCCTTGTTCTATGTTCCTGATAATAAATGTTTTTTAGCTGACTGCTTACGTCACGTGTTACATTTACGACTGTTGTCAGATTAAGGAGAGTAGGACCTATCAATAATTATTCTGTAAAGCAGTTTTACCTGACAAACCTATTCAAAAACAAAATCTAACCACAAACATCGATTGACTGTCAATGCTGTAACTTGATTGGTTTACGTGGAACATCCTGCTCAGTAACGCCAGCCCTAATGTAGCTCTTGCTATAGGAACATACTGGGTATTTTTGGGTTTTTCAATTGGCTCACGTGGTAACGTAAACCAATAAATGAGGTAAACTACCACATGACTTCCCTGGAAATGCCTAAAGAGTGATTCGTTGTAAACTTCCAATGCCTCTTTACTACCATAGCTATGGTTACTAACGTATATCATTTTTTTGAATATATAGCTTGCATAAAACAAGTAAAAATTAATTCACAAATAGGCTAACGTTACATTTACCATAGTAAACACCAAATTTTCAAAGAGAATTATTCATTTTCCCCAGAAAATGTAGAATCTGTCTAGAACTTTCTTTAACCTACAGTAGCCTACTTTGTATTTGCATCCTTTGTAGTTTCCAGAACAAGATGATTCATTTCTAAAACTGGTTACTTGCATAAAATAAATACTTACATGTTTGATCGTGGATAGTCATAATTAATGCAAACGTTCAAACGGTCTTAATTGCAAATTTGCAAGGTTTAAAAAGTTTGAAACTACAAAAATAAAGAAAAATATTGAATTCTTATAATGTATTTGCAGGGTACTTAGAACTTTCATTCCTGCAATTATATTTGCTTACTAAAAAGGTCCTAGATGAAACAAATGTACTCTTTTAAAAATTATGCTAATATGGAGTATATGTCAGACAAGAAACAATCAAAACATGGAATATATATGATATACCTTATCATTCTTTTGGTTATCACATTTTTATAGCATCTAAAGCTTTTACATAAAACAGATGGTGATCTTGTAGACTTCCAGGTTAAATGTTAAATTTCATGATAAGACAGATAAAACATAATAAAACACACCTAATGGTAAAGTGTAAGAATGACGGCTTCCCAGAATACAGACCTCATCTAAAAATAGTGTTAAAATAAAACAATGTCCTATACAAATGCATAATATACTCACACAAAATATCTTTTCTCAAAATTATGCTCTGAGCTTCTTGTTGGCAATTAATGTTCTTTCAGCATAAAGCTTATCTATGTAGCTTATCAGCTTGTATATTTTATTAGCATTATTAAAGGCATATTTTACAATGTTGTTTAGGCTTTTTTACAAAGTGAAAGTAAAACATTACTGTATTATGATATGACACAGAAGCTATCCTTGACTCACACCTCCATGGTAGTTTACTAGCAGAATTATCCTTGACTTGCAGTAACTGAACCTGTTTAAGAAGCTCTAAGTTTAGTTTTCAATGAAGTGAATTCAATGCACTTTTTGGCAGCACATTAATTACTTGACAATACTACATCATTAATGGACTACTGCTTTTCACATGATCACGCACACATTATCATCAGCCAGAATTGCACTTTTTTTTTTTTACAACATCATATTCTTCTCAACCTGTTTCTTTTCCTAACAGATGCACAGATTGATTGAGTTTAAGCAGCAGTTTTCTTTCAGAATGGCAATAACAATTATTATGATAATCGTACATTTTATTTTAGATGTGTATTATTGTACCGTTGTCTGTCTGGTCTCGTCCGTCTTTTTTGGTTTCTTGTCCTTATTTGGAGTTCCTGTCCTGTCTTGTGATTATTAGTTGATTCGATCCCAGCCGTGTGTCACAATTTCCCTATTGTTTGAATGTGTATTTAGTCTGTGTCTTTTGCGTTCTTCCCTGTCGGTTGTTACTGATGACGTTGCTCCTTGTAGCCCTTGTGCCCCGTTTAGTTTTGTATGTGTTTTTTGATTTTTTTTTTCTAAAATCATTATTCTAAATCATTATTTTCATCCACGTCTCCCTGCCTTTCACTCTCCGCACTCCAGCGTGGCAGTAATATTGTAAATAAGAAATACACACGCATTTACTTACAATCAATAAAGCTAGTAAGGCAGCTCGAGACATGTGCTTTGCTAGCTGCACATTTAGAGAGCATAAACATAATATACTTCTTTGTTAGAATGGACACGGTCACAATCGTTACTTATATTCATATAATAAGAATTTATTTCGATACTTAAGAAGAAAGCACTTATGCACTTTCTTATTACTTGTATGATTTATATACATCATATACAGATACACATATTCTACGTATATCTTATAGACTTGGTTGTATAGAACATTTTCGAAATGTTTTCTGGAACTTAAATATCAGTGTTATATTCTGTATGTTTATTGAAAAAACATCCAGTTATGCAGAATATAAGATATTGGTGAGCTTTCAATACAGTATATAACAGTATAATTGCTGTATATATATATATATATATATACAGTATAATTTTACTGCAAAATTCAGCATATTAACATGGAATGATACTTTAAACGGTCACATGACCTCATCGACTTTGTTACTTGGTCACATTTTCAAACTCTCCACCATGGCCAGGACCAAAGAGCTGTCTAAGGACTGTAGACCTACACAAGGCTGGAATGGGCCACTAGATCATCACCAAGCAGTGTGGTGAGAATAGAATACAACAGTATATTCACAATAATTCACAAATGGAACAAACACATAATAATGTCACTCTCCCTATAGGGCTCCATATGATCTGACCTTATGGAGTTTTAATAATCATGAGACAGTGAGGAACAGCTGGGACCATAGTCACCAGGAAAACGAATGGTAACACACAGTATAAATTCCGGGTACAGTATAAATACAGTATAAATTCTTGGTATCTCTTATTCTGCTGACCTGGCAATGGTCGAGAAGACAATCATTGACACGCTCCACAAAGAGGGTAAGTCACAGAAGGTCATTATTGAAAGGGCTGGCTGTTCTCAAAGTGCTGTATCAAAGCATATTAAATGCAAAGTTCAGTGGAAGGAAGAAAGTAAATAGAAAAAGGTGCACAAGCCACAGGAATGACTGCAAGCTTGAGAATACTGTTGAGCAAAGCCGATTCAAACACCTGGTAGAGCTTCACAAGGAGTGGACTGAAGCTGGATTCAGTGAATAAACAGTCACCCACTCAGACATCTTCAGGAAAAGGACAACCAATTTTGCATTTTATATGGAAATCAAGGTCTGGATTTTGGAGGAAGACTTGAAAAATGACATACAACAAGCCCTACCCTTCACTGATCAAAACTCGTCGTTATAACTTTTATAACTTTTCACCAGCAGCTTATATCACTCCAAAGAAAAAGGAAATCTTGAAATCATATGAATCCAGCCTTTAAACCAGAGTGTTTATCTCATGTGACAGTCAGAGACATGTTCTACAGTTCTAGACTGTTTAACAATAAGTTTAGTCATGTGGATGTTTTAATATGCCATATTCTCACATGACCTAGGTTGTAAATTAAAACAATATCTTGTGCATACGTGCACAAAATACATATATCTTTCCCCACATTTATGCTCTGGCATCTATTGGTCATAAATGTATTATTCTTTTAATCTATAAGCCTATCTGCACATATGCCTTACAAAACCTTAATCCTGTCTTTTATGGACTTTTATAACATCTTTCGCAACAACATTTATATCTACAAAGTGAAATGAAACCATTACTGTTTTATATTGACACATGAAGCACCTCCACATTAGTTTTATGACAGACTTTTCCTTGATCTGCAGAAACTGTGCACCTGATTTAGAAGCTCTAAGCCAGTTCAGTTCTCAATGAGCGAAATTAAATGCTGTTTGATGTTGTTTTGTTTATGACTTTACTTTGTGAAGGAAAACACATAAATAATGAACGATAACATATAAAATGTGTCATCCAATGTGAATTCCCTTGGTCTCTGAAATTAGTTATATATTTAGACAATTGATTATTTCATTACAACGGTGTGGGACATATTAGGCAGCAAACTAACATGTGGTCTTGGCATCCCAAATATGTTTAATTAAGATGTACTGTACATTTATGGCATTTGATGGACTACACCTTAAATGCCGGTGTATGTTTATGGTAAATGGTCTGAAAAGGGTGTAGTTGGAATTTTCATTAGAATTTTGTGTCTAAATACCTTTGTGTGTTTAAATAATCTGCTGAAGGAAACTGACTCCTCCTCATTCCCGGTGAAGTTTGTAAAAAATGGCAACCATTTGATGAGAAACCTCAAACATTAAAGCAGAAAGGCATAATTATTACACCGCTAAACAATCACACGGGAAACATACACTTGCACTTCAATGCATACTGCAAAACAAGAGATTATTCAATTTCATTCATGCATTATGATGTTTTTGGTGTTTGTCTAGTCACTATTTGGGGTAATAGATTTTTGTTATGTGCAATGCATTGTGTGCATGAATGCTTGAAAAGAAATTTTCCATTTCCAGATTCACCCTATGAAATAATTACCAAACATGATTTTAAGTTTTAAGTTGATCGAGCGTATTATAAATAAATTGTAACCTTGACTCAGACACTCAAACTGAAAGTGAGCTTTGACTCCTGATCTGAACAGTGGAGACAGCAAAACACAAACCAAAGTATCCTCAATCCAGCACATATTTCTGCTTTTAATAACCCGCTTATATGACTCATTGAAACGGCTGCATAGCAAAAGTGAAAATTTACACTTAATTTATTGAATTTTACAAATTGTCAAATGTAGTTTTTCTGAATTCCAATATGACAGCATCTCTGCAATGACAGAAATCACTTGCGTTTCTTAAATGGCAAAAATAAAAAACAAAAGAAAACAAAAGAAGAAAAGTGAAAGTACACAGTAGACAGACACACGCAATAACCCCACGCCTGCTTTTGCTTTCCCGATTGTAAAAAATCCGAACTGCTGTCATTTCTTTTTACCCTTTTTTTTTAACTGCAGAGGAATGGAGTCATCCTCAAGGTAAAATTCCAGACTCCGCCCTTTTTTAGTCCCTCCTCGAAGCTCATCCTATGAGGAGAAATGTTTAGCTATAAACCACGTGCATTAAAAAGCAACAGATTCTCTAACAACTTAATACAGAAACAGAAGAAGGCTACTAAAGAGGATACTAAGAGCTGGCTGAGAAAACAGGATGGAAGAGAAAAATAAAGGTAAAGATATTGCTTTTTAGCAATATCTCTTTATGATAAAGACAATGTCTACCATTAGAGAATTATATTGGTATTTAAAAATGTTCTAAATTAAAATTATTTTTTCGTTTTTTGTTATGTTTATACATTATTATTTTAACCAACCAACGAATTTACTGTAATGCATACCATTACACCGTCAATGAATAATTATCAGTATTGTTTACAGTGTCCGAGCTCGATTATATGCGTGATGTGGAAACTTCCCCAAAATAGTGATTTTTATTAGTGAGCAGCGGCCTCTAGAGGCCATAAAACGAGTTGAAGAGTAGTGTGACTATGTTCCATGAATCGGTTCGTTCGAACAATCCGTTTAAAAGAATCAATTTAACTTATTTAATTAAACATCAGTAGATTTAAAGTTTTATTAATAAGTATGTTTATTGCGATTTCATGTATCCTAGTTTATGTTGTTGCAGACATGGAATTTTGCGTTTACATGAAATCTTTTGGTTGAAAAGCAAAAAAAAAAGCAAACCAACTCTGTTGCATCATATGTGTGTTTATAAAACTGTCACGTTGTAAATATATTCAACAGTCGTTATTTCGTATTTAATTCAATCTCCAGAGATCAGAACCTTATCGTCGTTTGAACCAAAACAATGATTAGCGAATCAAACGCACTGGAAAGTCCCGAGTAACGAAATGTACAAAAAAGACAGATGATCAAAACAGAGAGAGCCACGCCTCTTACACAGATCTCTATTTGTTTTATTTCTCCTCCAGAGAAAGTCAAGTGCGTGTGTCACAGGCGATGGGGTCTGAAAGCGATTTCTTTCCACTCAGACGTGAAGGGTCGTCTAATAACGCTGAGTGACGGCGGGCGCCGCGTATCCAGGGACAATTCGTCATTCTGCCATGGGCTGACGTTTAGCGGGCGACCGGTGAAGACCGAGGAGAAGCTGCGCCTGCGGGTCGAGCGCTGCGACGGAGACTGGCACGGAGCGCTGCGGCTCGGGTTCGCTCATGTTTCACCCGAGCAGACAACTTTACCCCCTCTCGCCATTCCAGACCTGACCAAGTCCCCGTTGTACGCCGCGGTGATAGTCCCGGAGCACATCTGTCGCCCTGGTTTAGAGTTTGAGTTCACGCTGAAGAAGAATGGCAGTCTGAGGATACGAAGCTCTGAAGGCAGAACGCACACGGAGCAGACCACCCTGAACCCCAAGTGGCCCGTCTGGGCGATGATTGACGTCTACGGGCAGACCACGACAGTCACGATGCTCGGTGAGGCTTCTGTCGGTCGTACTGTGCTATGAGCGGATTGTAGGCGCAGTTTACCAAAAGATACAATTCTATAATCATTTACTCACTCTCAAGCTGTTCCAAACCTGTATGAGATTGTTTCTTATGTTGAACGCAAAAGAAGATATTTTGAAGAATGTGGGCAACAGTTGATGGCACCCATTGACTTCCAATGCATGCAGTTGAAAAAAGTTTGAAACAACTTGAGGGCAAGTAAATGATGAGCGTTTTCATTTCATTGTACTAACTACCCCTCTTTAACACACACACACACACACACACACACAATTGTGTATTTTTGTGGTATGTTTAAAGTTTTACCTTCAAATTATGTTTTTGTTTTTTTAGAGAAAGAGCAAGAGGTTTTCAAACTTTTTGCAGCAAATAAAATTACCTAAAGTTAAAGCCCTTCCCTAGAATATAAATGCATATTAATAAAAAAAAAATATGCAGTGTGCAAAAAAAAATTACAAAAACAAAATATTCAAATTAATACATGTTTGTTACAAAAATAAAATATATTAATATTATCTAGAAAACTGTAATTTTTACTGAATTGTCATAGTATTTTTAAATTAACATAGAGTTGTATAAAATAAATAAATTAATGATTTCTGAGCAGTTTTTAGAAAACATGATATAAAAATAATAGTACTGAATTAATTAAGAAAAGTAAATACAGAATAATTAGTAGTCATATTAAGTATTAATAGATAATAATACGATAGAAATAATAATATTGTGATTGTAAAATAAATAGTTCATGTTAGCATTGAAACCATAGATAGGTATATATATCTGTGATCTTAACCTCTCGTAACACAGAAAATAAAGTCTAGTCCTTGACTAAAATGTAAAACGTTTTAACTGAAAGGATTATAGGTTAGCTTTTTTGTTTTTTATCTCTACAGATCATTTGCGGCCCAAGTTTGAAAACCCCTCACCTAAGTTACACTCAAGCGTCATCATAAATAAAAGCATTTTTTTCACACAGTCGATGTGTTCTGTATATATAGGTTCCAAAAAGAAGCGCTGGATCTTCACCAGTCAGTCCTGTCCTGCTCTCACACACACCAGACACACTGAAGAGAAAAAAACGCAGGAGAGAAAGAAACAACCGAGCATGCTGGAACAGAGAAACCTGAGAAACCATCACCTTGACAACACAGGTGAGAACCAGACAAGCTCAAGGCAGCTCTGTCATGGCCTAGTACACATCATTTCACCAACTAAACTCTTTTTCTTTCTTTAGATCATAAAGCTCCGAACTGTGAGGAGTGTGTGGTGTGTTACAGTAATGTGGCAAACTGCTGTCTGAGCTGCGGTCATAAATGTGTGTGTACTCCATGTGCCATGAGGGTTCAGATAACGTTTGGGACGTGTCCTCTGTGTCGTCAGCCCTTGGAATCTTTCCATCCATACGAGAGCTAGCTTTCCTCCCAGTACAACTGGAAAGGCCGTACAGTTGTTGAATGTATTTTCTGAATGTAAGGTGTTATGCGCTGCTGTAATGTACAAATCTGTTGCTGCACTGTACAGATGTTGCATTTTGTCACTTTGTATAAATTCAATGAATTTAAATAATGATTTACTTTTATTTTATTTAGTATGTAAATATTTGTTTATGTATATAAATAATGTTTTTACTTTCTTTTTATTAAATACATTTTGTGTAAACTGGTCTTGCACTACTGCATTTTTCCGCCAGGTGTCAGTATTTAACAGGAAAACAAACGCTCTGCGACGCTGAAGAAAGTTTACCCATAATTATTGTCATCCTAATTGTTTTGCGTTCATGTTCAGTGTTTGTTAATATGAACATTGCTGCAGTGCTGCAGAGAAAGTCTAAATTTAAACGTGAGTGAACTTTTCCCTTTTAAAATAGGAAGTTGAAAATAGCCAGGAAGGGTGGAGAAGAGGAATCACGGATTTGGGCGCGAGAAATGTAGTGTGTACTAATAAGAGAAAGTGCTATAGCCTACTTGGTTTAGTTTGTTAGTTTTTGGCTTTTTGATGTTAAAATATCGTAGATTACTTAAGAATGTAGGGAATATTGAGAAAATGGGAGAAATGATTTTAGGATGATGTTTATTGCGATATCTTTTTTTTTTTTAAATGGCAGGCAAAAATACATGGTATTTAAACCAGTCAAAATAGCACCGGGGCTAGTTGTCACACAGTTAAAAGTCTAAATTTTACAAATGTCTGTTTCTGTAGCAGTAGTTGTGCATGTCAGCACTCTTAAATTTGTTAATTCTGTCGTTCATACAAAAATGACAGTATGGTATTTTTGTGTTAGCTGCTATGTCTCAAATAACTTAAAACTAAATTGACCTTCAAGTAACGGTGAACATTTTAATTGTCTAAATTAAAGATCATAAATATGTTCATAAAAATACTCAACCCCAATCAAATGAATTCAAACGTTTAATAATAAAATATGCCCTGATTTATTTTGCTGAGTTCAGGATTGAATAGGTTACATTATAAAATATTAAATGCACAAGGGGTTGTTAGCGCAGTGACTAAATTATGTGAAATACTGGCTTATTCTAAGCCTAATGAAGATCTTTGGTGTTGTACTTTCTTGCAGTAAACAATAAATACAAAAAGTCAGCCATCAGCTTGGAATCATAATTCCAGTTAAACCCCAGAAACAAAGTTTAAGGGTGGGAAATTCATAAAAATAGGGGGAGGGAGAGGAGGAGTAAGTGGGATGTGACCTTTGGTTGTTGATCACGTTGTCTGACTGTTAAATATTTATTTTGGATGGCAGAACAGAGCCGAAGGAAGACGAAAAGAAGTGAAGGGAGGGTTTACAAAGCCACCGAGTCAGAGCAGAGAGACTCAGTAAAGAGAGAGGGATAGAGAATGACACACATAGTAAGCTGAAGACTGCCGCTCAGTTTAATGAAGAAAACATCCTCTTCAACAGCAGATGTGCAGCACGGTAAGAGTCCTTGGGTCGCTATAAAACACTACCTCTAGTACTTCTGTATGGTCTGTATATACCATTCAGAAGTTTGTTTCTTTGACAGAAAATGGTTGATTTGTTCACTGAGCATAAAAACGTGCAAAGTCCAGTGGCATCTGTCTTTTCTCTTGACTGTTGCACAGGAAGCTGGTGTTTGGTTTGAGTTGTTCAGGGAGGTGTCTAGCTGAGCACCAATCAGAAGTCTAGTAAATAGGGATGAATAATCTCATCCACTTCTAACCTCCCTTCCCTGGAATAAAACTGTGATAAAGATTTCTTCAGAAGTGTGCAGTACGTGTGATAATACAGTGGGTTTGTATAATTGGTGTGAAAATGACATCTTGAGGGAGTGTTTTAGCAGTTTATCCTTCATTTTAAAGTTAAACTCATTACTCTCCAAAAATGAAAATTGTGTCATTAATTACTCACTTGCTTTGCTGGCTATGGAGGGTCAGAAAGCTTTTGGATTTCATCTTAATTTGTGTTTTGAAGATGAGCAAAGGTCTTATAAGTTTGGAATGACGTGAGGGTGAGTAATTAATGACGGAATGTTAATTTTTTGGTGAACTTACCCTTTAAATAGATAACTGTTGTGACTATTTGAGAGGACATCCATTTGCAGTGGTCTCCGAAACCACAGTGGATGTTACTGAGCGCACTCAATCTCATAGTGACCCACAATAATGAGTTTACCAGTGAACATTCAACAGCTAGAGAATACCCAAATGCACTGTGAGGGTCGTGCCACGTCTTACCTGAAGATGGCGACTGCAGCTGAATCATCCATTCATTTTCCAAACTGATGATGGGTAGCAAGTAGGGATGTAACGGTATCAAAACTTCACGGTACGGTAATACCTCGGTATGAATGGCACAGTACGGTATTTATTG
>JAUMHI010000046.1:13694719-13721447 GCA_032359435.1 Enteromius unitaeniatus | reverse complement strand
TAAACAGTTTACATGAACACTGAACATATCAATGGCATACAAATTAGCCATCTATCTGTAAACTTTGAAACAGGAACATGAATTTTTCAATTTTAATAACAAAAAAATATTAAACCTTCCACACATCTGATTTAACCTGTCGCTAGATGACGTCATACGCCAATTTGCATATTCATTACGTCAGTGCCTCATATTATCTTGCTTCTCTGAGGTCACACAATGTTATACAATGCACGATATTCAATGGTTTGTCCAAGAAGTCTCTAGATTTGTCGCTAGTCGCTGTTAGGGAAAAGTCGCTAAGTATAATTTATATTTACATAATTTGGCAACACTGATATGTAGCGACAACAGACCGCAAAGAATGATGGCCATGCCTGGGCTGATGGGAATTGTAGTTCACACTACCTCCATTCGCCTGAGCAAACTTTTTTCAGAAGACCTGTCGTTTTATCGAGTCATGCGACCACGGTAGTATCGAAAAAAATTGGCATTGCGGTATGACGGTATTTACAATACCGTTACATCCCTACTAGCAAGCCTACAGCGTTAAATGGTTTAACGCAGGTTTATTCAAGTTCAAGGTGTTTAGTTCAAGAGAAGTATTTTTTTTATTTCTACTGGATTTGCCGGATTGCTACATTTTCGAAAGAATATTAAACAGATCACACATCACTACTTCAAGAAAAACTGGTGAATGTCAAGACTTTCTGCGGCCTTAGACGGCAGTAATTTGAAATGTGCTTTTTAGGTTGATGTCGAGTGCCTCATTTTCGCCAGTCAGACAGTTTAAGTATCCTCTAATTTAATGGACATCAGCAACCTTTAAACATCATTGCCTTTGAAAATGGCATGTTGTGTGGCTGAAATACAAGGACATAGTGATGTAATTTGATTGACATCTCATTTTAGATAGCAGACTGAAGGAAACCCAGAGGATGCAATTCTGTTCAATGTATGCCAACTAAAACAGGCACGAAGAAATGAAATGATAGTATGTCAGAAATACATAAAGACAGTATCTATCCTCCAGTGAACAGTGAAATGATGTATTTGCAGATTAAACAGGCCGTCTGTGTGTGTGGGGAAGGGAAATGCACTCATTTGTTCTCTTGATTTTAACACACAAGTGGGTGTTTCTCCTCAGCCTGCATGGGACTGTCTATTATTTCCAGCTGTGCATGTGTATGTGTGTGTGAGTATGGGATGGAAACTATTACAGAGCTTTGGACTCGTTAGGCACTGAGAGTTTCATGTATGATCCTGGCTTGCCCAGAATGGTGTATTACACACACACACACACACACACACACACAGAGACAAAGGCTGAGTCACAGAATCACAGTAAATTGCAAACGCCCTCCCAGCAGAAACAGAACGGCTGTAATCCGTTCTCTCTCTCCGCTGCTCATTCCAGGGAACGTCTCCTCACGGTAAATACCCGTCTCGTAGTTCTCCTCAAACTTTTCTCTTGCTGAACTGTATGCTTCTTTTCTTCACACACTTGCCTGTTTCATGTCAGTTTTTAAAACGCAATTTTAAAACATCACCTTCGCTGTTTTGCTGTAACATTTGTGGAGATGCATGCTGGAGCTCAGACAGCGAGGATTTACTTGTTTACTTTCAGGGTGTGAAAAGTCAGGTACTTTGTGCTGTGCGGTGGCTTATTAATGTATAAATCATCTTAGATGAATGATAAAGTGGATTAAAACAGATCCAGGTCCACTTTCAGTGAAAGTGTGAATGCAACGAGGACCTCCAGTGCTCTTACAGCTGTCATGTTATTATTTGCTGTCAAAGGTAGAGTATGTTGTGAAACGTTGCACCGATAGTAGCTGTTGAACCTGATCTGCTAGATTCCTGTCAAACAGTGATTCCCATATGGCTGGTTGACAACAATTGTTTATTCATAGAGTAGAATAACAGTCAGCCAATAGAAGGGGACACACATTTTTCTTTTAGGATATATGAAGAAATGTTCTTTATTTGTGTATTTATTTTCTTGTTTATTTGCACCAGTGTTCAGAACTGAGTTTCTTGCCACTAAATTGGAAGCTAAAAAAACAAGAAAGCTTTTTCAAGAAAGCATGACATGATGATATAGATGCAGGTAGAATCTCAAATCTTTACATGTGCATGTCAGCGGTTGATTTTACTTAAATATTAAATTAATATCAGTATATAAATGGTAAATATGTGCCAGAATGCCACTTCACAGTGGAACTATAGTGTTAGAAACGAAGACTATTAAACAGCATATTCACAAATTGAAATAAATCTGAAATAAAATATTTAAAGATGAAAAGTTACTAAAATTAACAAAACTAAATCCAAAATAAACTCTACCAAAGCTAGTAGTTCTTTTTTAAAACACAGTGCTGGGCAAAATACTAGAGAAATGAGATATTCACATAAAAGACAAAGCAAAATATGAATTAATAAAATAAAATGAAGGTAAATAACACCAAACTGAACACATTTATTTTGCCAAACATGACTGATGTGTTATTTTATGAGCATAACTCATAAGAATACTTTATTTTTTGAATAATTGGAAGTGTACTTTTTTCTGGGCATTTTTGCCTTTATTTAGGTGGGATAATAGACAGATTAAAATAAATAAATAAATAAAACAAAGTGGGAGAGAGGGTAATGGGATTGGAAAGGACCAGAGCTGGAATTTGATCTCTGGTCTCAGAAGCACAACCATGTTACATGTCATGTCAGACAACATTTTTGACAATTCTCATTGTTTTCAGATAGAAACGAAGGGTAACTAGAATCAGATGCGTGCGCTGCAGTTGTTTCATTGACAAGCGTGGATAGATCTGAGGCTGCTTGAATCTGATGGTACAGGCTGAAGTTCTTGCCCTTGTGTTCTGTATCTCGCACATTTTATTCACAGTAACTCATCTGTGTTTCAGAACATTCAAATCTTGAGTTCAGAAACTCTGCATCCCTCTAAAATGGATTTTTATTAAGTGTTACATATCAGACATATAGCAGCGTGGTCTGGGTCTTGTCAAGAGTAAATATTTACCATTGTGGTGAAGCTAGCTTCCTCTTAAGCAACACTGAGTCATGCCAGTCATGTTGTTCAGCAGTGGTAAGCTGTCATTCACAGTATCCCTTGAGCCACTGCTTACATTTTGTCAGTATTGGAGCAACATGTTTACCCTATAATTTACTGTATAATTACTTTGACATATCATAGCGGTTTCAGACAGTGTTTTCATTAGAGCGATGGATTTCCGCTTGGTTTAAAGCAAGGGTTTACAATTTGTCTTTTCCCCAAGGACCCCATTTAGTTGCTCAGAAATGCAGTAATAACATAAATATTGTTAAATATTTTGACAATTTAAAATAGCTGTTTACTGTCTGAATATATTTTCAATTGTAATTCATTTCTATGATGAAAAGCTGAATTTTTTGCACTGTTACTCCAGCCTCCAGTGTGACCTGATCCTTAGAAATCATGCTTAAGAAACATTTCTCATTATTGTCAATGTTGAAAACAGTTGTGCTGCTTAAATTTGTATTTATTAATTAATAAAATAAATTAGTAATAAACAGCATTTATTTGAAATCTAAACTTTTATAACATTCTTTGCTGCAGAAATAATAAAGAGATTGGCATGATGTTTGATGATGTTTCTTTCAGTCCACTAATCATCTTCCTGGCAGACACAAATATCTGCTCGCTGCGGGAGACCGACCATTAATAACAGAAGCGTGCATGCCTCCTCTCCTAGTTCATCACTCACTCTCGATGATTTATTTCTCTTTTCTCAGTCTCACACGCTCAGCTTTCACAGCAGCATAAGACCTCTGTGTTCTTCTCTCGTCTGGTCTCACCTCATGCTTTACAGTTTTGAATGTATTTTCTTCTCTCCTCCTCTGTTTTGCAATAGTCTGGTTGCTGTTTGGCAAAAATGCCTCATTGCACACACACACACACACACACACACAAACACACACTCTGTAAGACTATACCGTTTAAGACTGGTTTGCCCTACTGAGCCAAACCACTGAATTATTAAGAACGAACTGACTCTCAATGATCTAGCGGCAAATAGACACTTCTGGAAAACATGCATAAGAGAGTTCAGGTAATCTAGAATTCCTTCTATAAAACTCATACATAAAGTTTTATTATTGTTGTGTTGCTTTTTAATGATGGCGGGTTTGGCCTAGTGGTTAAAGAGGGATTGAAGAATAATGACTGTTGTGCTCTTGAAACTTCAAGAATATAGATTAAAGTTAGATAATAGTTATGAATGGATACAAGTACTGAATACATATAACGATTAAAAAAGAAAAAAAATAAACAATCCTGATTGTGACAAAAAGCATTCATAAATCTATGTTTGCTCAAAAATTCAGTATTGTTGCTTTTTCATCATGCCAAATTCTAGCTTGCATAAAATCAGAGTCTTGTAAATCAGATCATGAGTACTTTGTACTGTATGATTACAATATAGTCCACAATCAACGGCATCATGGTTCCTGAGAAAACAACACAACATAACATCTCCGAGTAGTCGATTATAAATCGATAAAGTTAACAGCTGTAAAATATTGGTAATTATCAACAACGTGATTTTTATCTGTTTTTATTACTCAGCTCTCTGGAATGCTTGATTCTGATTGGTCAGTTGAGACATTTGCAGGTTCGTTCTTTTCAAATAATAACCGCTCCAAAGTAATAACGCATAGCCGGTACTACTTATATGTTTAAAATCCCTCTGCGCCAACAAAGATTACCGTTTGGTGCCGTCTTGTGACAAACACTGGACAACATAAGGTGCAATTTAATACTTGTAAATAACTAAAATACATCCGTTTTTTATATATTCATATGTAGATGTTATAAATTGTCTTACGTTTGAATGTTAGTCACGTGGTACTATATCGTTTCGCGGAAGGTTAAAATGTTAATTTAAAACAAATATGCCAATAAAATGCTTCAAATGTCCATTTTTTTCCTTATGTGGCAAGTAGCCGTATAATAAGTGGGGGGAAGCGCTTCGCGTCGGGTCCTGATCACACTGTCGGGGCTTATTTCTGCGATAACTACCGGTTACTTGTATGATTATATTGCTATTTTTGTTTAAAATACAACTTATTTGTGTTTTTAAATGTATGGTTTATCACAGCTCATAGGTATATTCATGTATAATACATAAAACTTTGATGATTGCATTTTTATTATTTTTAAGATTTCTCATTTAGCAAGGATTAAATCGTTTTAAAAAGTCCAGTAAAGATGGAAAAATATATATTTAAAAAATGATTACTGTTTTTGCACACTTATTTTTAACATTGATAATAGAAAGAAATTTTCTTGAGCAGCAAATTAGCACATTAGAACAAATTCTAAAGGATCATGTGACACTGAAGACTGGAGAAATTTACAGCATTCAGAGAAGTAAAGTTAGATTTCAATATATATTCAAACTTAAATGATTTTTTTTTTTTTAATTGTTAAATTGTTCAAAAATATCTTACAGACCTCAAAGTTTTAAACAGTAGTGGATATTATATCTGAAATGAATTTATTAATTAATATTATACGTGATAAACTTTGTGGTACTATTTTATTTTATTTATTTATTTTTCCCACTTAGTTTTATCTCTAAGTAGTATTCAAAATTCTCCTGTTGTGGTCTATAGAAGAAAGTTTGGGTTTGGATCGTACAGTATGTGTGTAAATGATGACAGAATTAAAAATTTTTTGAGTGAACTGTCCCTTTAAGGATAAACACTTTAGAGGCTTTATGACATCTCAAGGGCCAGTGGTTTGAGACCCCTGCTCTAAATCTTACACTTTCTTGACAGATCTCAAAATAGGGCATGTTTCTCAATTCAAGACCTCCTCCTCAGTTTATTTGTCATTGATTTGTTGTTAAAGAATTTCTCAAGCCTGAAGTCAGTTCTCTCTGAGTCACTGCTGTCCTCATCTGGTTGGCCATGTATGGCCAGACACGCATAAGCAGCGGTTCGTAGAAACACAGTGGGGCGGGAGCTCAGGGAGAACTGAGTGAAATGAGAGGAGGACCATCAGGAGGTGGATGTGGTTAAGTCTTTGAATTCACCAGTCTTTAACCCCGTGCTGTGAAATATCACCTTATGGCCACAAAAGGCTGACTGCCTATTCAAATGCTTTTTAGTGAAGGCAGCCAAAAGTGAGCCGGGCCTCTGCACACAGTCTGTACTTCACCATAGAAACCCTTGTCAACCAGGAAGTCCTGTAGTGGTGGAGTGAGAGAGAGAGAGAGTGAGTGAGAGTGAGAGTTCATGTGTGTGTCAGTATGTGAGAGGGACTTAACAGAGGTGAAGCAGACGGGAGCATAAAACACTGAGAAAGAAAAAAGGACTGACCAGGAAAGCTGACAGAGAAAGAGAAGAGAAGTACACAAAGAGCAGGTTGAACCTGAAAGGTTATTTCTTACAAAGCAGACCAAGCAGCACTTTGGGAATTGTGTGTGTCGTCCTGGGAAATCAGTGCTTGGCAGCTGTCACACACTCACACACCCACACAAACCGGTAAGTTGATTTTTCTTCCATCCGACAACCTGTTAGTGCGAGTTAAACTGTAAAACAGTCAAATGATCACGGGCAGAGACTCATTTGTTCTTACAGTTACTCTGTTTGGCAGGGCTGTGTTAAAGCAGTAGCCCGCAATACGTCTGAAGTTGATTCTTAACTCTCTTTGAAGGATTAAGGGTCTTTGGTGGGATTTGGGAAGTTTTCAAAGCAGTGGGAAAGAGCATAAATGCTGCAGAAAAAGTATGGTGTATAATATGGTGTTCTGCTTTCGTGTTTCTATGTGTGGTTAAAACACTTCGTTTGGACTTCATTGAGGCAGTTAGTTGTTGTTTTGGCTGTTTAGAGTGGTGTGATTTGTTTGACATTTAATTATTATAGTCTGACCTCAAATATCATTGAGTTCATGTACAGAGGGTGTTACTTTATGATTTAAGATCCACAGGACAAAAACACATATTTTAAGTCATGATTTAATGTTTTAATTGTACTTATTAGATGTACAAAATAAAAAAAGTGGTTTATGTAATTAAAATTGTGATTTAAACAAGTCAACATTCATTTTTGTGGTATATTAAGTGATGTTGACTAGGGATGCATCAATAACACTGGCTGAAAGCGCTAAAAGATGCGTTTATAAATTATATACTATACTATTTCTTTAAAGTGAGTGGGAAAAAAGTATAAAAGTAATCATAGGCATCACATTCTTATCATGTACAATTTGCCATTCTGAGTTCTGCTCAAAATTGTATTCCTGTGATGAGAGTTTACACAGAGGTACAGTACATGACAATGTTAATGTGTTTGTTTTTGGTGGAAAAGATATGTTTTGCTGCCGCTGCTGTGGTAGAGCAAGTTCTGGGACTTGCTACTGCCAATATATCCATAACATGCTGCTGTGAGCCTGTAAGAAGTACTGCTGCCGCACATACCAAAAAAAAAAACCTAACATACATGAAATCATTCCATAGCAGACCTATACAGGTGGAGCTGGGGAAGGCAGGGGTTTCTGAACCCCTGCAACTGCAACTGCAACTGCTACAGCATGCACTACAGGTTGAATTCAGATCTATGTTTTCTGATGTGCATAAAAACCTTACATAATGAGCCGTTATGTTTTATGTTTCTAATTCTTTCTTCATGCTCCATGGGCTGCCTTATATGGAAGTCACTATTTTGTGCCGCCATGTTTCTACAGTAGCCCTAAAAGAACAAACTTCTCTACAGAAGTAACTATAATTCCTTAATTTACCTCAGTCTTTGTCCTTTGTCGGCAACCATAGTCTCTCTATGTGCAATTCACAACCCCACCGCTAAGATGCTGCTAAAAGTTACACACTTCGCCTCTAATCAACCTCCAATGCATAGAACCGGTTCCGCATACTACATTTTTTTCCCCCGATAACACAATACAGAAGAAAAGATTTGTTGATAATTCCATTAAATCACAAATGTAAGTGAGATTTAGATGACATCAAAGGTAATCTTACATTAAAAAATAAGAAATGAACACAAAAAAATATCCAATGTGAAACCGGAAAAAAAAAAATTATGTAAATGACACGTTGTGGTTTCAAGATCCTTTGTACCCTTTAGATATATGCAATATGACATCAAGATATCAAGCTAATATCAAGATTTGATAAGAGGTCAGACTGATTCCCATTGTTAGGTTTAAGGTTAGATGTTTTCCCATAGTGTTCCTCTAGTCAGTGACTGACGGCTTAATCTCATTGAATATGTCCTGCAGTTGTACACGTCCGTCTGGGTGTTTCCCACCGTTGTAAGGCAAATGAGAGCAGACTTCAGTGTCAGCTCCAATGGTGTGTGTTCCAGTGACAAAAGCATGGAGCGAGTCAGTGTGTGTGAGAGACCAAAGGCTCTCCTGTCAGATCCATCAGAAAGCCCTGAGCAGCATACACTGATCTCTCTGAGAATATTCTCACATGCTACGTGTGTGCGTGAGTGTGTGCACGACTGCTTTAGTACCCATTACATAAGCATATTATGGGGGCCCTCATGGTATGTGGCATTTCCCATCCTCAGATCTTCATATACATAAGGGTCCAAGAAGGTAATTTTCTTTACGGAGGGACATCTTGCTGATTAAAATCATTTGAACAGGTTCATACAGGTGTTTCGTGACCTCCACGATTGTTGTTGATTTTGGATGGTCCGTGTGGAGGAGCCCATTTTGGCTCATAGTTGGCTCATCAAATTGTTTGTGGAATCCATCCCAACTGAGTCGAGCGACCGTACATGGTGATCAGATGGACCTGCTGCTGATTAATGTGAGTATCATGTAATAACAGGAGATTGTAAACAGATGCACAGCAGAGCCTTGTATGGCGTCCGCTTGCATCCATCAAAAGGTCGAGCGCAGCAGACCTGTGAAAGAGTAAGCAGTGAAACAGATGAGGTGGATTTTGAAGGACTTATTGGCCTTTGCTTTGTTCAGCTGTTCTTGTTATTTTTAATTTTAAAGTACTTTGTTTTATTCCACTATTATGTACATGCAGAGACAACTATAAGAATGCCATTTGATGGATGATTGCCCTGAAAAGAGTAGACTAACCTATGAAATCTTTCTCACAATATCTCCTATAGTTATAGATTATGGTTTCATGTCCAGGTGTTTGTCCTCCATCTGTGGCGTGGGCTGTTTCAATTTGGTTCAGCTGGGATTGTTTGTTTGGACATATCTGTATCATCTACATCTAAACATTTCTGTTTGTTTGTTTGAGCATCTGACCAGGGGTGCATTTCCCAAAACCAACTATAGTTCAATGGAACTTGTGACCTTACACTGTTTTTGGGAAACACATCCCCTGACGTAGTAACAGCTTGACCAGTGGAGTGAGTTTGGTGTGGGGCTACCTGTTTACGCAGAAAGGAGGAGTGATCCGGAAACTAGTTTGAAAACAATAGTTATTTTTATAATTAGGTTTCTTACAGAAATTACACTTTAATTATTTGTTAGTGTAATTTTCTTTATATGTCTCTGTGTTTTTACAACCCAAAGTATACTTTTGTTTTTATGTAGCCGAATATATGTTTCTCTTATTCCACTATAACACACAGAGACAAATATAAAAACTATATTTCTCATAATATCATCTCAGCGTTTGTTTTAGCAGGGACTGTTTGTTTGGACATTTCTGCGTTATATAAATTTTGCTTGTTTGAGCATCTCCACCAGGCTTGCATAGCAACAATTCAACCAATGGAATGAGTTTGGGGCGGAGTTACATTTTTCATCTTCAACCAATTGTATAAAGAGGGAGTGTTCAGCTAAACAATTTTGAAAACAATCATTATCTTTGCAAGTATTTTTTCGCACAGATATTATGTTTTTCCGTTTAAATGTTCATTTACATTTTTTCAGTTTTCTTTGTTTTGCATTTGTTTCTAACATAAGCAGCCCAATTTTGATGCAAATTCTAGTGAATGCAAACAGATGAATGCGCAGCCTTTCAATCTATAATTTTATAGTGTGCACAAACACAGGCAATTGACACATGTACTAGAAAGATTCATTTTTGTCCAGTGTCTGTGCTGTTTCTTTCCAGAAGTTTTGACCAATGAAACCTCAGTAACAATTTATTTTAAGATCTCTTAACTAGTTGCTTATTAGCATGCATATAACTAGAATATTAGCCATTTATTAAATCCCTAATTCTACCCAATATCTAAACTTAACAACTACCTTATTAACTATTCTTTATAATAATAATAATAGGAATTTATTGAGGTAAAAGTTGTAGTTAATAGTGAATAAGTGTTGCCTTCTGCTGTTACGTCTTCAGTAGGTTGTTGTTCTTTCTCATCTGTTTCTTTTTCGAGTGTGAAACATCAGGCCAGCGTTGCCACCTTGCTGTTGGCAAACTGATTAGTGCAAAAAAGCTCAAGATGCAACCTTGCGAGCTGAGCGTACAGAGTTAGAAAAATCTAACAATTGGGACTTGGCAGCTTGGCTGTGTACACATTGACCTAAATGGTTGTGGATGTCACACAGTGTGCCATTGTTTTACCCGAGATCACACTGGGATCATATCGCCCAGTCAGAGAAGCAAAAATTTTAAAAGATTGTAAAAATCATACAGTGTGGCCCTCGAGTAAGTGATATGATCTAGACATGATGTCAGATCTTTTGGCTCAATCTTGCCTCATACTTTGCTTTGTCTATCTACCTGCTTTTATCTCTCGAACACACACACACACACATCTCTTTATGTTTTAACAGCACAGAAGGAGAAAAGCTCTCTCAGCCATTTACCTTCATTTGATAAACAAAGTGGCACAAGATTATTGTGACTCATTCAGATGTTATCAGGCAATGGAGAGGATTGCTGATCATCTATGTATGAGGTTTAATACAAAGTATTCTATTTTGCATTTATGACATGTAGTATGAAATACACAATTCATGACGTTCAATAAAATTCAGTGATCATTCAGAAACAATCATATTTGTCTATTTACTATAATACTTGAGCTAAACGTAAAGTTTTTGGATTTCATATTTACATATAAAATATAATGCAAACTGTCATCTACAAGTGACTTTCACTCTACGTCAATTGTGTTTTCTAAGTATCTAAGTATGTCCCTAATATCCACCTCTGAATATGTGCCCAAAATACTAATTATGTAATGGATGTGAATCTAGTGTAAACATATACACTGAATTGAGGTGAACAGTCTCATCTTGAAAGTATACAACACTGTATCTGCTGATATATTTATATAAACTACATGATGAAATGATCATCTTCTCCAGAGCAACAAACAAACCTCCCACACTCAAGACATTTTCCAAATGCCTTCATGAAACTAAATGGAGATGCAGGATAGAGTTCATCTGATCACTCGCTAGGAAAAGTGCTCTTGTTGGATAGTTGGGATTCACTAATATGGTCAAAAATGTGGTGAATTTAGCACATAGTTTTAGTGGCTCGTGGTTATTCTGTTAATTCTGTTAGTCTGTTAATAATTAAATAGACACTTCAAAGAAGTTGTAAATGTCTACATATTCTGTGCGACCCCTCACTTTGGTGTCTTTCCAGTAAAAACAATAAAAAAAGGCCATTGTTGGGGTATAGTCACCAACCCACCTGAGTTTTAAGGGTAAAAATGTGACCAGAGAGAGAATATGATTTCAGGAATCTTATCTGAAACGTAAAGTCATCAGTTGATTCATGAATCAAATCTGTGATTAATGGTTTTCGTGTTTGATTCATTGAAGGGTTCCTCACACTGAATAATGAACTTGCTTTTCATAAAAAAAAAAAAGTTATTGTATCTGGATTTTGACACAGAGACAATAAAATCTTGTCAGTGCAATTCTGCCTTTAGCTCAGCTATTGTGGCTATTGATAAAAGTGTAGTTAAAGTCATTCACAAAAGAAGAAACGTTTAGCCTCAAACTGACCTGTGCCTCTTTTGACCTTAGAGCTTTGGACAATGATGTCATGATCCAAACTGCTGTCAACAAGACAAATGAATCAACATTCCATTCCTTCTTTAATAAAAATGCCAGTGGCTTGCATTCAGCATGCTTAACTGCTAGAAATCCTTTATTATCAGTATTTTCCAAAATCTAAACACCAAGATTTTACAATGACCTAAGAAGCTAAATTATGTAATATGATCAGGCTTATTAAACATTTTTATATATTTAAAAAGGAATCTGCTCAAGTGCAATCTGAATGTTTTGAGATAATTAACCAATTTATTAATTAATCACTTTTTAATTTATAGTCTAAATAGCATGTTAATAAACTGCTGATATCAAATATCACACTGCTTAAAATTGTAAATAATTGGAAAAGGAAAATAATAATTGTTCCTTATAAAACACAATAAAAGATTATTAAAACGTTTACACCTTATTTTACGGTTACGCCGTAAATTGCTTATTAGCATGCATATTACTAGAATATTACTATTTTAAGTTACTATTTTAAAGCACACTTTGAGTACAGCAGTTTTTAAAGTACACTACTAAATTGCACAGTTAGTTACACTTTTTAAAACGCAGATATATGTTCAGATATTTTAACTGGAAAACAAAATAAAAGCACATGTTTTTTTGCTTTTTTTTGTACTTTGCTGACAACTCAAATTTGAAGTATTTTTTGGTTCATAGATGTGCTGAAACAAGTAGCTTTAAACATGCAGGCCTTGCTCACTGTAAACAATTTACAGATCGTCTTTATCTTATCAAATGCAATCATGCAAACGTGTTCATCTGAGCACTGAAACAAGCTGTCTCGAAAACTGTTCTCTAGGACTTATTATCTTTGAGGGATAATGTGTCTCCAACAGTATATTCATTTCACACTCACTGAAAACTCTTGAAAATGTCTTGATAACAGATAAATTGGCATATTTAAACACTTACAGTTAAAACAGGCCAACTTGTGGCCAAAGAGCATTTGCAATAACTTATCATACCCAGCATAAAACATGTGACTCAGTATTATGTAAGTGCTGTTAACTTTTGTTTGAATTGTAGTGGGCTCCTTCCCTAGTGGAGCTCATTCACTAATGTTTCATAGGTCACTCAATCATACCAGAGACTTGGACTTTGTAACTGGTGACGTTGCTCTTAAAGAATCAGTTCAACCAGAAATGTCATCATTTACTCATCCTCAAGCTGTTCCAAACCTATGGGTTTCTTCCATGACACAAAAAGGGAAATATATTTCAACATGCAGTTACAGTTAAGGGGAACTGAAGTTTTTAAGTTTCCAGAAAGACCCAAAAGCATCATAAATGTGGTCCATATAACTTATGCACTGTATTCCAAATCAAACTAGGCAATATTTTTATGTGTTATGCACTGATAATCTTGCCCTCAGTGAGCTGTTAACTTTGAAACGATCCAATGTGATAGAATCATATTCCATCGGTAAACCTCACTGTATGTGTAGCGCATAAGCCATAGAACTACTTTTATGGATTGGTATGGTCATTTTGGAGCCTCCATTCTCATTCTCTTTTATTATAAATGATGACATAACCTTTGCTTCTATGTGAACTATCCCTATATAAAGTTCCCTGTGGAAAACATGATTTCACTTCAGATTCTCACAGAGTTTGAGCACTTTTACGAAGAGTATAAAAGAGAGACCATAAAAGAAAGACGTAATCCTTTGAATCGGGCTGGTAAATTGTTATCTCTATATAAAACCATCGAAATGAGGATGGAAATATTAGTGGATGTGGCACAGGAAACGTTTCAACGATGATGTCATTGGGAGTATGCACTGAAAAAAATAAAAAGGGTAACATCCAAGTTAACTGGTTTTATTCGAGTCAGAAATGTCACTGAATCAACCTACTAATAGTGATTAATCCCATCAACATTCAAGTTTTTAAATATACTTCCATATTGCAATAATTTCAAATTCAATTTTCAAATGAATGTAGAAACATACAAATATTATGACTGAAGGCGAGTTTCACATGGACTCCAGCCATTAAACAATTGAGAGCAATCAATTTTAACATTTAATAGACTTTGAATTTAACTTAAAACAATCTTCACATAAACCCATTATAATACAGGTAATACTTACCTGTGCACTTCAGTAAGTAGGACAAGTTATCAAGCACTAAATTCAAAGTGAAATATATAGTTGAATCATTAATGCTTCTAAAGCTTCCAAAGCTTCATAATATCTCATCTTTTCACATATGTATTTTTTCCACGCTTGTTTGACTATAGTGTCAGTTGCTGAGGAGAAGTGTGCGCATCTGGAAAGTCTCCTGTTTGATGTGCTCGTAAAGACATTCTTGTCAAGAGAAAAAGAGATGGAAGGAGCAGATTAATATTTTTAATGCTGTTAAACTGGAAAATGTAATCACCTGTGTTAGCGCTGTAATTTAGACCGCACTACTAAATGCAATATTTTATGCCAACATGGGTTCAGTAACTGTTGCAAGTCACCAGGAGAATGTGAATTGATTCTGTTGTGTCAAAGCTTGTCATGGGTCAGTATCCAAGTGTTTTGTCATTACACTACATAGATTAATCAATATAACATTGTATTTCATTACTGGTTGTGGGATTCAGTGGACCCTGTTATTGATAAAACCAATAAGAATGCAATTATATAATGGAGTTTGTGGTTCATAGGGTTTTATTAAAAACAATGTGATTAAAGCAACGCCCGCCTGGATATAGCATCACTGCAGCCTGATTTATCATCAACATATGCAAGTGATTTGACTGCAGTAATTAACTTACTGACCCCTATCGTCTACCAGACATTCGTTAAGCAGAGTTTGTATCCTAATCAGACTAGTTACTCATCACAGATGGTATGCATGTTCGCTGCTTGGAGCTAAAGGCCCTAATGCTTAATAATGTGGGTGCCGGAACTCTTAGTGGCTCATAAAAAGCAGAACCCTGATTAAATGTTAATGATTTTTCATTTACGTCTTACAGATTTCCTGCATGCCTGTTCCTATAAAACGAGATGAAACACAGATAAGAATTAGATTAAGAGCAGAGCAACAATGTTTTGACATTTAGCACTTTTCCCATGTAGAAGCAGGCCAAGTTCAACCTGAGAGAAACTCTTTTTTTCTACCTATGTGTAGTCACAGCCTAAAAGACATGTTTATTTCCCCTCATGTTGTTCCAAATCCCCTCATGTTGTTCCAAATCATTTCTATTGCAGAACAAAAAATAAGATATTTTGAAAAATATTTTACCTATTTGTTTACACAATTAAAGTCAATGGGATCCAAAGCATAACTGAACCTCTGAATTTAATTTGGTGGACAAAAAAAGGTTACAGGTTCAGTAAAAATGTTATTTTTTCACACATTTTCTTGTCCCTTTAAACAGACATTCAAAAGCTGTTTAAAGTGTATTGTTCAGTACAGACTTTCCAAAATCAAAAGCTCTATTCTGATTGGCTAATGGAGAAGTTGTCTTGGAAATCTGGATGCAAAGGTGTTTCTGTGGTTCTAGGATACCATTTGTTTAGATCTTCCCCACTAAATACTCTTCAGATGACAAACACATGAAGCAATATGGAGCTCAAAGATGTTCCCATAAATTGAGCCATCCCATCTTGTGCCAGTGACCTCAGAGTTTTGGGACATGTGTCTGATGTCCTTTCCAAGTTTATAGAGTCCTCCGCAGGGACATTCCTCATCTCACTCGTCCACATCATCCCAATACCTCCCCCTTTATCACTTCATACCGGCTCTTCAAGCAAATACATTTCAGAATTGCAGTTTCATAAGCAGCAAACCAGCATATTAGATCATCTGAAGACTGATTTAGTAGATATACTTTAGAGCTATAAAACTTCAAATGTAATTTTAGGATGTGTACACCATGAAGCACAGTACTGTATGTCCCAGATGAAAACAATGGACAAATCAAATCTGCTAGCCTGCTGTCAGAAGAATGCAACATTTATGCATTGCAGATGCTTGTTTGAATTTTGTAATCTGCAAAAATGGCTTGGGGCACTCAAAACAAATAGCAGTAATGCTCAGTGTGTTCTGAGGAAGAATCTGAGCATATTTCACCCACGGATGTCTGAGGGAGATGTGACCGTATTAGGTTGTGTTTCAGGAGTCCTCTCCCAATTCCTGAGAGAATGTTGTCGGGCGCTGCGCTCTCTCTTTCTCCCTCACACAGTGCTCATTTAGGTAATAATGGTCTAAGGAGCCAACAGCATTGCCTTCCGATCTATAATCTCTTCATTCGCACGTCGAGGCATAAATGTTTTGATTTAGAGATTTGTTGTTTCAGAATGCCATTTGCAGAATGCAGTTTTAACTAACCTGGTCTCAGAAAAATATGTACCTCTGTGCACTTTTTGTGTAACACTGTTTTTACGTGCCACGTTTCGCTACAGTTTTTAAAGAGAAACTTCCACTGAGTGGCGCTAAAACACATTTAAATATGTGATCCCTGGCACTTTTACATGTATTGCGGAGGTTTATAATTAAAATATCCATGGGCTGTTGCTTAAAGTTGATCTATCATGTTGGAAATATGCCCTACACCAAATCCAACCCTAAACCTACCCGATAAGGTTAACAAAACTGATGTAAGAACACATTTTTCGATGCAACTGTGCCATTTCAACTCACTTTTATGAAGATTTGTTTTATTGAACCGTAGTTACATGGGATTAAAGAAGCTCACATTCAAAAGCATCAGTTTTCAAATCTCCCAGCATATTAATATTATTTTGAAGTCATAACATTATATACTTTAAGTAATTGTGCAAAAATGTCACTTTATTAATCAAAACTTTTTAAAAAAATTTGTGTGAAAATTAAAAGATGTGAAAGTTTTATTGCCTCTAGTTTCTATTCTATATTTTGTGTCTCGCTAAAAAGTGCACCTACTGTAGGTACGTTAAATACATTATAAACATTAAAAATAGGCATAATAAGCATATATTGAAATAGAAAATGGTTTTGAATGGTATAGGACAGGGTTTCTCAAATCTTACCCTGAAGGTCCAAAGCATTGCACAGTTTAGCTCTAACCCTGATAAAGCTCACCTAACTTTGATTCACCCACATACACAAATACACTGTTCCTAAAGCCATGATAAGCGGTATGTGACCTACCTCCAGACTAAGCTTTGAGAAACCCTGGTATAGGATATATGGCTGGAGCAAGTTGTAGTTGTAGAGTGCAAAATGAATGTTAAATAAAAAATGAACAAAATCCTTGAAATGCTCACTAAAAATGTAAAACTAAAATAAACATAGAAAACTATTCAAACTTTTAATGCCCACCATGACCCATCCCTGATTTTAAGTGGTACAGGATTTAGTCCACTGACAGGTTCATACAGATGTATAATTAGACACACACCCACATACAAACGGCTCTCTTTGTCTCTTCTATATTGTACACGTGGAGACAGAAAGTATAGTAAATCAACAATCCTTCATTCTCAGTTGCACCATTTCCGAACTGGCTATTGAGTATTATGGGTATTTCTTTTATTTTGACTAAGTAACTGATAAATGACTTCACAATGTATGTCAGTGTGCAACAAAGGGATTTCATAATTATTCATTCAAAAACAGGCAAAAAGTTAGGCGTTATTGTTATTGTGAAATGTATGAATGAATGGACTCAGTGTTTAATTCAATGCACTGAAATCGTTACCCTTTTACGGAATGAATCCAGTTGACTGCTGAAGAGAATGAACATAAATGAATTGTTTGTGACGTTTTGACATGTCACATACAGCTGTGACCCTTGCGTGTGTCACGTGATGTCATGAAAGGGAAATGGACAGGGTATTTGGGGTCTGCTATGGAAAACTATTTTGTTTTTGTACTAAATTGTGTGGATTTCAAAATGTTTTTGTCATTTTTTGTACACACCCTCACGTGCCAAACCCACTTTCCTTTTACCATGTAACACAAAAGATGATGTCTGGCAGAAAGCTCTGGCAGTTATCACATACAATAAAAGTGAATATGGATGGATTCAACTCCAATGACAAAAAAGCACCAACTTTAGAAAAGTAGTTCCTTTGACTCATAATATGTTATGTAATAACTTTATGTGAAGAACAGACACAATTTTTATGTAGAAACATTACTTAAATTCACTTGCAAAACTTTTCTTTCTGAAGAGAAAATCTATCTTCACTTAAAAAAATATTTGTGTTTTCCCAGAAACTTGCCTTTTACTTGCGAACCATTTACACTGGCTTGCAAAACCTTACTCTAACAAACAATGTTATGTAGTACTAAAAGTGTAGTAATCATTGGGAAACCACGTCATGGCACCTATATCTTTAAAGTTGGTGCTACATAGCACCTTAATCATCCCAAAGAATAGCTGAAGAACCATTACAGGTTCTTTATAGGTGCTATATAGCACTTGGTTCCCCTATGATTATGAGCCAAATAACTTCTTAGCTGTGCTATATAGCACCTCATCTACCACAAAGAAAAAACTGAAGAACTGCTGAAGAGCCTCCTTTCCCTCCTTCAGGGAACATGGGATACGTTCGTAACCTAGACGTTACCCTTTCTGTCGAATCACTTCGACGTTACTTATGGGAACACCAATGGAACAGACCCTTGAGGCCGCGTTACGCGGAGACCCCCCCTGCCGCTAGGCGAGATACTTTTCAAGTTTGCAGAGGAGTCTGCACGTAACCTTCCCACGTAACCGCCTTGGGGGCGGAGCACATGACTAAACACATAGTTTCTGCATGTGGAAATAAAGAAATGCAATATATCGATAAGATTATGGATATAATTGAAAGGAAACCCAGCCTTCTGGCTGACTGTGGAAAATTGAGATTTGTAGCCACACCTACTGGGCGAAGGAGACCCAGAGGTAGCACAGCCAGAGATACTCCGCTCTAGGTCTGACTGCAAGGCAGGGAGGACTCAGGTTCTGCAATTACTGGGAAACACTGAGAAAAATAGCGCACGGATACCGTAGAAGTGGCTCAGCAAGCCGACACCAGCTGGCCTCCCACTCACCTGCTGTCTCCTGTGAAGACACGGGAGGACACAGCCTCTATGCGAAGGTCGTAGAACCTGGCAAAGGTGTAGGGTGTCGCCCAGCCCACAGCCCTACAGATATCTGCTAGAGAGGCGCCACGAGCCAACGCATAGGACGAGGTGACACTCCTTGTTGAGTGCGCTCTCAGTCCTAAGGGGCAAGGCTCTCCCTGGTATAGATATCATTCAACCACCCAATGAGCCAACCTCTGTTTGGAGACAGCATTGCCTTTCTGCTGTCCACCATAGCAAATAAAGAGCTGCTGGGAGCGTCTGATGCTCCGAGTGCGGTCAGTGTAGAGGCGCAATGCGTGTACAGGAAACAGCAACTCTAAGGCTGGGTCTGTCTCCTCCCGGGGCAGAGCTTGCAGGTTCACTACCTGATTGCGGAAGGACGTGATAGGAACCTTGGACACATAGCCGGGCTGGGGTTTCAATATCACATGAGAATCAGCCAGGCCGAACTCTAGGCACTCGTTGACAGAGAAGGCTTGTAGGTCCCCCAGCCTCTTAATGGTTGCCAGTGCAGTCAGAAGCGCTGTCTTCAGCGTCAGATACTTAACAGCTGCTGACTGGAGGGGCTTGAAAGGGGCCTGCCGTAGGCCATGTAGGGCAACGGCAAGGTTTTAAGAGGGTACGAGGAGTGGTCTCGGGGGATTAACCCTACGCGTGCCTCTGTGGAACCTTACGATGAGTTGGTGCTTCCTGAGAGACGCATCCTCCACTGCATCATGGTATGCGGATATGGCAGCGACATACACTTTGAGAGTCGAAGGGGACAGCCCGTGCTCCAACTTCTCTTGCAGGAAAGAAAGCACAACTGCGATCGTGCATCTCTGTGGGTCCTCTCCACGAGAGGAGCACCAGTCGGCGAACAGACCTCACCTCGTAGAGGGAGCTCTTGCTTGAGAGATCTCTATCATAGCGCTTGAAAGGCCGGAAAAGTCTGACATGTCCCGTCCAGGAACCAGACGTGCAGGTTCCAAAAATTGGGGCGCAGGTGCCACATCATGTCCATCCCCTGAGAAAGAATGTCCTTCATCCAAGGGATCTTCCAGGGAGGGGCTGCTGCGAGGAGTATGAGGTCGGCAAATCAAGTCTGGGAGGGCCAGTAAGGCGCTACCAGCAGGACTTGCTCCTCGTCCTCCCTAATCTTGCACAGGGTTTGTGCAAGGAGGCTCACTGGGGGGAAGGCGTACTTAAGCCCAGGAGGCCAGCTGTGTGCCAGTGCATCCCTGCCGAGTGATTTGGATTCGTGGAGGGAATAATACAACCGGCAATGGGCAGACTCAGGGGAGGCAAAGAGGTCTATATTGGTCTCGCCAAAGTGGCTCCATATCAGCTGGACTACCTGAGGGTGGAGCTGCTATTCTCCAGGGTGGGTGGACGGCCGTGAAAGCTGATCGGCTGCACGGTTGAGTATCCCTGGAATGTGAACAGCGCGCAGCAATTTCAGCTGCTTGTGACTCTACCGGAGCAGATGGCAGGCGAGTTGTGACATGCGGCGGGAGCGTAGACCACCTTGTTTGTTGATGTACAAACAACTACTGTGCTGTCCAATGGACCAGCACGTGCTTGTGTTGCAGCATCGGAAGAAAGCGTTGCAGGGCCAGAAGTACTGCTAACAACTCGAGGCAATTGATATGCCAAAGCAGATATGCCAAAGCGAGATGGATGGAGGATGCGGATGCCCATCTGCCACAGCGGGGAGGAGGAGAGAGGGACAGGTCAAAGGGTAAGACCTTGTACTGATATGCTCGACCCTCGAACACAAACCGAAAAAGGAGTCTGTCTCAAGGCAGAACCGAAACATGAAATTATGTGTCCTTCAGGTCGATGGCTGCGAACCAATCCTGGATGCATGGTTGTATGCGCTTCGGAGTGAGCATTTTGAACGGCAGCTTGAGAAGGGACCAGTTCAAAGCTCTCAGACCCAGGATGGATCTCAGCCCACCGCTTGTTTTGGGCACGATGAAGTAAGGACTCTAAAACCCTGACCTCATCTTGGCTGGAGAGATAGGCTCGATTGCGTCTTTCACCAGTAGGACTGCAACCTCTGCACGCAGGACGGCAGCATCGCTGTCCGAGCGGACAGTGGTATAGCGGATGCCATGGTACCTGGGGGGGCGCCTGGCAAACTGAATCACATAGCCGAGGCGTACCGTCCGTATCAATAGGCCCTGCCCACGAGAGTGGATGAAGGCCCACATGCCTCGAACGGGAGCTGTGACTGGCCCCGAAGTGCACGCTCGGCCCCTTTACAGGGGGATCGGCCCTCTCTGGGAGGACCACAGGACTACGTGGTGCAGCAGAAGTCTGTGGGGCTTTTACAACGGAACATTCTGTACAGACACCTCAAGGTCTGCCAGGCACCTCGGCGCAGCAGTTAAAAAACTATTACGGTTTAACAAGCTGCCGTGGGAAGGATGCAAGGGGAGCTGTCTCGTGAACGAGAGGCGAGACCTCAACTTAGCCATGGGAATCCGCTTCGCAATGAACGCATGACCCATCCATGAAAGGTGTCTCAGCATGCTCTCACCCCAGACACGTGAGGCAGCAATTGTGTCCGTCTACATAGGTGAGGAAACTCCCACACCCAAAAACGCATGGGGTTATCCTCATTCTGGAGAACGCTTCACCAACCGTGAAAATTCACTTTTTTTCTGGATTGCCCAGGGAAGACCTTTCGCGACAACACTGTGCACTCAATAGGTCTTTGCTCGCTGGAATGCAACAAGCACAGCCGGCTTTGAAAAAAGCCACCAACTCCCAGGATCTCCCAGGAGAGAGCAAAAGATCGCAGGAACTCTTTTCAGTAGATCAACCGTCAACTTCAATACAGCCAAGGGGATCACCAGCTCCGAACGGCAAAGGCTCTGAAGCGAAAAGCTGCATGTGCACTGCGTTCGTGCCCTCTTATACTCATATAGTGATGAGGTGCACCTGAGCGCAATCAAGTGCATGCCAATATTCACTGGCCTTTTGTATAATGCTCAAAGGCAATTGGTCTCTCTGGCGAGTTCCCAAATGTCATGTCGAAGTGAATCGACTGAAAGGATAACCTATTTTGTCTTGTGTATGTGTGCTTTGCATTGGTAATTTACACAACTTTTTGTTTACACAACATTTTGTTCATTTGCAAAACTTTGACAGGAAACTTTACATTTACATGGAAAACCTTTGCACTTCGCCAAAAAACTTTTGCCAGAGCATTTCCCAGAGAAACTTTGTCCCTTTCAAAATGTTTGCGTTCCCCTTAAAAAAAATTGTGTTTGCTTTAAAAAGTTTTGTGTTGCCCCAAAAATCTATGTTCCCTCTTTGCATTAACTTGATTAACTTTCGTGTTCCTCAGAAACTTTGCGTTCACTTGCAAAATATTTGCGTTTCCTGGACAGGCTTTGTGTTTGTTCATGAAACTTTTGCATTTCTCCAAGAAACTTTGTGCACTTGTAAAACTGTAAAATTGTGTTCACTTTACAAAACTTTTATGTTTCCCTGAAACTTTGTGGTGCTTTTAAAACTCTTGCGTTCCTTAACTTTGCGATCACTTGCAAATCTTTTTCATGGCTGAGTGCAAAAAGTTTTGTGTGGGAACTCAAAAGATTTGGGAGCAAACATAAAGTTTCTTGGAGGAATGCTAAACATTTATAAGCAAATTAAAAAGCAGTGCCATATAATCAAAACAAAAATTCTGGTCGCATATTTTCCATTTTGCTCTGTTGGTTTGAAATGACATGATAACTGACAGAAATTTCATTTTTGAGAGAATTATTATATTAAGTCATATTGTCAATAAGTAGTGGCACTCATGCAAATAATCACACCTCCAGACTGTGGGACCCTCAGATACTAAGAGATCATTGTGAAGCACACATACATAAACACACACTCAATTGTTGTTTTCTGTTATGCAATGGAGCTCATTCAAGACTGGTGAGTCATCTGGGCCAAGAGAATGAGAGAAGAGAATAACCCAACATATAATCCCCTGTGTGAAAAACCCTGTGTTCATAGCAATGGATACAGCATTCAGGAAACTAACGGCAATCATTATGGTCTCCGGTTCATAGTTAATCATCTCACATGGAAAACACATGGAGTGCTTGCTTCATGGTTACGCTCTCAGAGCGGGAAACACTGATGTCAAATGGAAAGCTAAAGTCATATGAAACATTTCATGTTGGGTTGAGTTTTTTGTGTGGTTTTTAAACATAATTTCTTTGTAGAGCTGTTGGAAAATGTTCTTATGTTTGAAACAGTGTTCCTTGTTTGAAAATATTTTGGTTCAGTTATGTCTAAGGATGTTTACAGCAGATACTGTATGATTGGTTTCACACACTTATGACTTGTTGGAAAGTTTGACCAGTGGTCATCGTTTAGTTTTTCAGTGCCATGGCAACAAAGCAGTCCACGTTTCAAAATCTTGTGATTTTTGTTGTTGTAGTTGCATTTTCCGGTCTTGCACATTTATGTTTTTATAAAAAAAGGAAAAAAAGTTGAAGCAATCAAAAATGCAAGCCTAGACTAAGTTTACATTTTGGTACGTTGTAACAGCCACTGTAACCATACCTTGCTTTTGTCCAAGAAAGCAAAATATGCAATATATTGTTGGGATTGAATCCAAGACTGTCCATATCATCCATGGGTATGATGAGAGAGAGAAATATTTTTTCCACATTTTTCCTTTTCACAATTTTTTCATACAATACATCAACCACCAGTAGATTCAAGTATAACGTCTATTAAGATCCAAACAAAAGTGGGAATAAAATTTTACAAATTTAGTTGTGAATTTGACTGTGTATTTTAAAATAAATAAATAAACACAAATTCACAAATAAAGTATACATTTTTAAAGGTGCTATACTATTATTAGCATCCAAGGTTCTTATATATATATATATATATATATTTGATAAAAAATACAGAAAAATATTGCAATTTAAAATAACAGGATTCAGTTTTAATAGTTTAATAGTTGTCCTTCAGAAATCATTCTAATATGCTGATTTATAGTCAGTGTTGAAAACAGATGTGCTGTTTAATATTTTTAGGACCTGTTATAATAATTTCAGGATTCTTTAATAATTCAAAATAGATTATTGAAAATAGACATTTTGTGTTAAATACACATTTTAGCTGACACTAGAAAGAATGCAAAAAATAGCTCTGTGACATCATCGGTATGCTATTACGCTAATGACATCATCTAGTGACATTTTGAGCAGGATTTAATGCTTTCCATTGTTGGCAAGAGTGATTGTAGTAGAGAGCAGTGTTAACAGACTAGTTGAAGAGTTACCCAAGTAACTGAATACTGTTTTCAGTCACAGACTTATAAAAATAACAGTATTTTTTTTTCAGGCAGTGAGTCTGAAAAATCTGATTGATTGCTGACCAGGATCCCTGCACATGACATGCAGTCTCAGGTAAGAGCATCAGTTGAAGTTCAAAGCTTGCTCTCTGCGTTTCTCAATCCGCTAAACCCATGTTAATAATGTGAGGTACTTTGCACATGCACTTACTTATGATCCTTGGCAACTCCTGGGCCGTTTAGCATCACCTCAAAAGACGCCCTGGAACCACAGAAAGAAAGAAACGATACAAACAGCCCCTTACACAATGACAGGAGGAGAGAAAGAGAGAGCTATTTATGGACTGGACTTGGATTTCCATGAAAAAAGGCCCAGTCCCTGTTCCCCCAGCTCACAAAGCATCTCCATGATTTAACAAGATACAGTTTCACCATCTGTGAGAACACAGGGATCTTCCCATGACCCCTGGAGTTCACATGGAGAGAGGGAGCATTATTTGGGTCACAGACAGAGCAGAGAGTGAGGGATGGTGGGGTTTAAGTCAAGAGGAAAGGAGGTCAGGAAGACGTTTCACAATGCAAAACTTTACCAGTGATGCTTAAAAACTTAACCTGTTAACTCTTCATGACCTTCTTGGCTGAGATTCACACCTTAGGGAGTTTGAATGAGGGAGCTCAGTAAAACAGGGCCCTGTAATGAGGTGGTAGTTTCTTCTTGTGGCCCCTCAAACTAAGCCACAAAGAAGCTGGAACATCTCCAATCTATAATAGACAAGAATGGACAGTTTGTTTTTATACTTTATTGTTGCTATAGTTGCTTCTCAAAACCCCTTTAAAAATGGTCATTGGCAAAATATAAAACATAATGTAATAATACTTTAATTATCTTTATCTACGTTAATTAATAATTGTCCTTATATGTAAATTTGTTTCATTACTATTATTATATTTGCAAGTACAATATAACTTTTTAAATATACTACTAGAAGTGCACATTGGTCTGTGTGGCTTTCCTCCATGATCCAAAGGCATTCAGCATAGATGAATTGGAGACTATAAATTGCCTGTAGGTGTTGTTCAGGGTGTCTCCCACCTGGCTGTGTCCCAAAACAGTGGGGATATTTTCCAACCTCCCGTACGTGACCCTATAAAGCAGTTTGGAAAATGGATGGAAATAGTGATTGTGGATAATGAAATAAAACCTGTGTTTTTCTCTCAGAGAAGAGTGGAGGTGCATGACCATCTCAAAGGGTCGCGGATCATTTTCTCTGATGAGGCTCTTCCCGGAAGTGGATCCAGACAGCACTTCATGACTCCGGATGTGACCCAGGAAGTAGTCGTAATCTCTCCTGGTCTTCCTACACCTCCTTTAAGTCTGTTCCACATCAGTTCAGCCCCTGTGTCTTCACAGCACAAGGCAAGAGCACAGCCGAAACGCAGATGTTATTCCACGTGTTGAGAACTTTATTATTCATATAGACTGAGAATCTAGGATTAAAAATTTAATCTAAACCTAAATGTAGAGTAAACTGATAAAACCTAAGAAAACCTTTTAAATCTGCAGCTCTCCAGGTCACTAAATTTAAACGTGAATATTAATTAAAATATAAATAATGGACTCAAAAGTTTGTAAAAGTTTAGTTTGAAATCTTATTAGTTCAGTTCAACTCAACACTAAACTTTTCCATGTTATGTTTTAATTGAGTAGCGCTGGCAGTGTTGTTATTGAAATAAAGGTAAAATAAAATAGACATTTTAGATTAATAACTTAAGCTTAATAACTTACATGTAAATGAAAATAGAAATTTAGTTTTAGCAACCAAGCAAAATAAAATAAGCTGGAAGTAAGAAGAAATGTTATTTTTATTTGTTATTTTTTTATATTAACAAGTATGAATAAAAAACACAGCTTTGACACTATTACATGCGGACTTGGACTGAATATGTGCAGATGACTAACTTATATTGTTCTGCCCTCTTGTGGTGATATTTTAAAAAAGGACTTAGAATATAGCCCAGTATGCTAATCCTGAACAATCCAAATGGCATGTTTTGGGACAGTTTTTTTCAGTATAACTATATTACAATATGATTGTCATATACTGTATTCTGTATTTCTGTGCAATAATGTTTCCATCAGGTCGCAGAAGTCAATGGAGGTGGATGCACAACACAGAGTTTCGGATCCTACTATGGGCCGACTCAGACAAATGGTAACAAAACTTTTGATAAGTTTTCATATTGCTAATTGACTAAATAGTGGTTATACAGTCATGTGAAAAAATTAGGACACCCTTTGAAAGCATGTGGTTTTTTGTAACATTTTTAATAAATGGTTAT
>JAUMHI010000046.1:13671823-13686666 GCA_032359435.1 Enteromius unitaeniatus | reverse complement strand
TATGCCAAAATCATCAATATTAAAACAATAAAAGGCTTGAAACTACTTCGGTTGTGTGTAATGAATCTAAAATATATTTATAATCTAATGTTATGTAGAAGTCTAATGTTTATCAGTACATTACAGAAAATAATGAACTTTATCACAATATGCTAATTTTTGAAAAGGACCTGAATAGGCTACAAAACGAATTACTAATAATTCAACCGACCATATCTATGTTACCAGGCTTGCATAGTGTTTCTGTGAAGTTTAAGTGAGCAGAACTGGATAAACTATGCTCCATTTAGCACAGAAAAACAAATTGTATCTTGAAATGGTAGCAAAAATATAATTTATTTAATATATATTATACATATATAAATATATATATTAATATGAATATACATATTTGTTATGTTTATTAAATTATACCTCTTACTCATTAAATTGGTTTTGTTCTTAATGGGGCGCAGACTGTACGTGACTGAGCTGTGATTGGTTGAATTTTGTATTTTTTTTTTTGTGTTTAAAGGTGAACGCTGGTAGTAAGGCAGAGATGGCCTGTCTTCAGCCTGGTGACATCATCATGGAGATTAATGGACTCAATACTGGCGAGATGCTCAACGTAGAGGCACAAAACAAAATCAAGAGCTGCACAACTCAGTTGCAACTTCTCGTAGAAAGGTGAGGGTGCCTCTGTTTTCTTTCTACATTGTTTTTCAAAGTTGGATGCAAGTGCATTAGTACTGGTCTAAAATGCCAGTGATGGTCAGGAAATATAACAAGTACTGTATGACTATAATTTTTAAACATTTCACGCAAATTGAAAACAACTTAACTTTTAAAGAAAGCCAGGCCATATTTGTAATACCTCTATACAGCCATCTTTGAAAAATCTTCTGTCTCCTTGTGGGGAGCTATCTACTAATGGAAAATACTGAAATTCCAAAAACTACTTGACAAACTGACATTTGTATAATATCTTTCAAGCCAACAATAACATCTGACATGATTTTTGTTTAGTTTCATAAACTCAAACAGTTGATAAAGCCTGCATAATGCAGAATCTTCAATTTTGTCAAACCAAAAAATAAACAAACCATACAGGATAGTAGATGACTTGAAAAATGTTGTATATTAATGTAGTTCCATGTTAAAAACAATAAAGGACTAGAATTACTTAAATAGACAGATACAAATTAAAAATAAATAAAATAAAAATAGACAAAGACAAAACATTTCACAAGACAAGAACAGTGCAATCAGACAATATATAATCATGTAAATCTTTTAGTATGTGCAAATATTGGTATGTAAGTCTATGGTATGTGCAAATATTTGGTAGCAGCATGTTTACGGTTTAAGAATAAGAAAGCAGTGAAATACTGTCGCGAATCATTAAAGAGCCACACAATGCTATTTATTGTTGGTAACACTTTAGAGTAGTTGTTAAGTTTAGGTATCGGGTAGGATTAGGGATGTAGAGTAAAGCATTCATATGTGCTTAATTACTACTAATAAATACTATTAATATTCTAGTAACATGCATGTTAATAAGCAATTAGTTAAAAAAACTTAAATAAAGTGTTATCTTACCGTTAGAAATACAAAAGCTGTCGTCGTGTAGTCAGTTTCCTGTGGTTCAATGTATTTTTCACTGCTTGAGAGTGGCAGAGCTTCTCAGACATGGCAACAACAACGAAAGGGAATAGGTCTTTGCACAGGTCAAGCAGTGATTTGCTCTTTTATTTAGAATGTGAGACTTATTCTTCTCTACTGTGTTGCTCTCACTCCCGTTCATAGTAATATGAGTAAACTGTCTTGGTATATACTGTATAAAGTCTTTGTTGAATTTCAGTAACCACTAAATGTTATCGGTAGCTATAAAGATTTGTTCCATGTGGTTGTGATGCTCCTACAGTAGCTGTTTTTAAATTTAAGACCTACTTCTAAAAGACCTTGAGGTCCGATTAAAAACCAAAACCAGTCCACTTAAACAGGACTTTGGTTGATTTAGATCAATTAGACAATTACCTGTTCAGTCATCTCATTGGCTGGTTGAAGCCTGTAATTTTGCTCATTTTTACATGTCAGCACAAGTAAACACTGTTCTGCTCTCTCACACACATCCACTTTTGAGCCCTGTGTCCATGTGAGGACATTTTTCCCTTCTGACCTCATGCTTCGGACCAGGCCAGAAACAACACTGGGCCCACAATGGCACTCTAATTGTGTGTGCGTGTACTGTAGACCACAGTATTGGAGGAAGAGGGTGTGTGTCTGCCCTCTTCTAACTTCATATTAGACTATGAGTTATGTAAGTATTCTGCTGTCTACTTGACCCTTTTGGTTTAAGGACAATCCATCTACAAATAGAAGTGCCTACAGTATGTAATAGAGGAGGGACATTGACTTGTGTGTCTAATTCAGTTTGAAGAATTTGAAGAATTGTTGGCATGAATGAGAGTTTCCTTAAACTGTTTTGTAAAGTGTTTCCTCTTGCAAAACTGTGGCAGTCAGATATTATATCAAACCTGGAGCCAGATGTATTAACCTAGCCAGAATTTGTCTTAAGGACTAGCAGTTAGGGCATATATACAGTCAATATATTTACACTAAATACAATTAAATCCAATAGAACAATCCCCAATTTGTGTGATTCTAAGACATAGTTATTCAAATGTGAAATGTCATACTTGAATCAGAGTTGTTTTGAATTTGTGAATCAGTTTGCTAGAGTGAGTCAGATGAAGGGTGCTTGATTTATCAGATTTCTCAGCAGTAAAATTGAATGTGCAAGTCATTATGATTTAAAAAACAGCCATGTAGTGTTTAGTTATGTTACAACATTGTTGCCGGAAATACCGTATTGCAAATGCTACTGTACACTGTTTGAAAGTTTTAAAGCTAATATTGATTAGTTACTCCCCAATGCTGATTGTGAAGATCTTTAAGGTCATCTCTATTGTCACAGTAACTCTTGGCTTTGCTTTGCATCGAACATTAATAGCTCCTGTGAGAACTTTCCAGCTTGTGAAGAGCCTTTGATGTGCGTCTCATGTGGTTTTATAGTTTATAGTTTTTTTTCTCCCCCGTCCTTTTCTCATTTTATCCCTACATTTCTATGTGACATTCTCATATAGACTTTGTAAAAAATGTAATCTCTGGTGAGTTAAAAAAAAATGGCTGGAATGCCGCAGTGCATTGAGACCCTCTGATGCAACGAAAGTGTACTGTCACTTGAGAAGACGAGAAATCACTCTGGAAATCATTTTGTATACAGAAGTTGTTGCATGGAACTTTTTCAGTGTCTCACTTTTTAAACAGCATTTCCTCAAGTTTTTTGGAGTGAGGTATTGAGTATCGACCAGAATGAAAGCAGTTTGGAACAGGAATTTTTATTTACTTGGTTTTGATCTTATCTGGCAGCTCAACAGTATTGTTTGACTAAACGATATGGCTGGTATCACTATTTTTATATGTAGTGTAGATGTGCATCAGCAAGTAGAAAGTCTGCTATGCTATTTTTAACACATTATGTCCGTGATGCAGAAAAAAAAAAAAATCTGAAACCATGGCTACTAGTGTAGATGGACTACGCTGATTTTAATTGAAGCTGTTTGATGTTCAGTCATACTGTGACAGATTTGCACATATCATCTCAATACAACTATTTCAGTCATGTTTATAATTTATCACTGCTCTGCATTGTGTAACACCAGGAAAAAAAACAGCCTCAAAGCAGGTATTTTTGTTTTTGCAATCTAGTCTTTTGGTATGCATCCATCAAGCGCCAAGTGAAGAAGAAAATCAAATTAGACTAAATTACCTTTCATTTGTAAAGTATTCAAATACTGATTTAATTATTAGTTATTGGATTATATCACAATAAAAAAAGACATTACAACCAGTTTGTGTCATAAAACCTTTCACATTGTGTTTCACACTGAAGAAACCAAAGCTACAGTTCTGTTAAATGTTTTAGGCGCTTGTGTAATCAATTATGTAAACTGAGGATGCTTTCAAATTAGATTTTACTCAACAAATTAACTAAGTCAAGTCAACATTTGATGTGACCATTCTTTGCGTTTAAAGCAGGTTTTATCCTATAGGTGCACTTTTTGAGGTAGCTTTGCAGGTGCAGTAGGTTTCTTGAAGCAGGTAGGTTTCTGGAATTAGTCTCAGTTGTGTTCTGTTTCTTCATGACATTTCAGATCTCTGTGTGGAGCACTGGCTATTGTCAGAGTCCTTGTGTGAACGAAAAACTGAATTGTTGCATTTTATAGCAAAAAAAGTAGATGTCCAATGTAAAATGGTTATTTCTACTCGCACACTACAGTAAAAGATAAAAATAGCTCACTAAAAACATTTTCTTGGTGGTGGTGAAAAAACTATTGGCCTAAGACATTTGCACAGTACTACGTGTGAGTTTGTGTGGTGACATAGTTGAGCCTAAACAATACTGGGTGGATTCTAGACCCTAAATCATATCAATACGCGTGCATAAAGCATAATCAGTTTGAAAGCCATTGAACAACTACTTATTTGCTCATTTATGCTCATTATGCTCCGTGTACAGACAACCGATTCTCACCTTAATTGTCTGTCTGCCCATTTAACCAGTGTCTACTAATGGGAAAAATAAGAAGTCAAAGAACAACATAGATAAGCTTGTTTGTTCTGTGTAATTTTTCTCTCAAGCTTGTGTTTTCATTTGTGAATATATTATTATGCAATAAAATATTATAGAATCGCCAATTAATCTGGCTGAGATATTTGGGTTGCACTTTATTTTAAGGTTTCCTTTTTACATTGTAATTTTATATTTAAGTGTAATATTAATTAACTACATGTACCTGTGGTTAGGATTAGGGTTTGGCTTAGGGTTATTTGCATGTAATTATGCTTAATCAATTGTAATTGTAATGGTAAGTACATGTAACTTTAACAAGGACATCTTAAAATAGTATTGCTGACATTTGTAACTGCTTTATGCTGACTCTAGTCCTCTCTAATAGTAGCATTTCTTAATATGCCATTTCAAAATACCGTCACTGCAAGCATCAAAATACGGTTTCTTCATCCAAAGCTCATCTCCAGACCTCCTCAGCTTTGAGCTGGGAGGAAAAAATAAATCAAAAGGAGTATGGCATAAGCATGAAATGGAGTGAAACAAAGTAAGAGAGATAAAACAATTGCAAGCAGAAGCAGCAAAAGGTAGAAGCAGAATAAAATGAATGAGTCCTCCTGGGCTGCTCATGGCTTGTTTTCACTGGCAGTTATGGGAGGATGCTCTGCTTAAGCCTCGCAGTAAAACATCTCATTAATGCCAGTGAAAAAGAGCTTATTTGGAAATACTCATCAGTTCACTCAGTTCTCAGGCTTACATCTGATTGTTTAAAGCGCTCTTAATGAAGTGTGTTTTTGAAACATCTACACTAAATTTAGTTTGAAGTGGAAAGCGTTTAACAAATAAACCAGATTACATTTATGGCCAGAGTGAATCTATTTCCTTAATTGTTGAGCTTCCTCTGTTCCTAAGCAAATGAAAGCCTAAAAGCACAGCGGGTGTTTTTATAAAAGTATATTTAATTAATAAACTAATAATGCTTTCCCGAAGAGATCCTGACTTCCTGAGGAATAAAGGAAAGCCTTCCTGGGGTTGACTTGAAGTATCGTGAACACGTAGAGCACCAGCTCTGAATCAGGCCCTTGTGTGGCATTCCTTCCTCATGAAGCTATAAAGAGCTTTCTGTAAGCATATGCCAGGGATTAATTCTAAGATAAATAAAGTTTTCAGACATGTGCTGCTTCCTGGTCAGGGGTTCTGCTAATGTATTTAAACAAGACTGTGCTGTCTTTTTTCTGTCAGATTTCATCAATTTACATTAACGCTCGGTCGTCCTTCTGCATTTTGTTAAATATATCGCAATCCGCAGTTCCAGCAGAGGAAATAAATGGCAGTATTGAGGGGATTCCAGTGCTTATGTCAATTTGATTTACTTGGTGGCTGAAAATTTTCAGGATAATATGAGAAATTATTTTCTTTTGAAGGAAGTTTTAAATTTATCCAGCTACTTTATCAAAGCAATGTACTGACTCCTAAAACATGCTTGCGTTTCCTGGTTTAAGCCAGATTTTTCGAATTTATATAGCTGTGTTTAAAGAAAGTGACCCACATTAAAGTTACAGGAAGAAGAATACGCTAATATGCAACTAAAATAAAATGTGCTAATGTTTGACTTCTTCCATACAGACCTGCTCCTCCCACTCCTGGTCAGACCAATGGAATCACAGAGCAACTGGTCGGCCGCTTCCAGGTCAGTAAAAAAGCAAATATTAAAGGGAAGGTTTATGCAAAAAAAGACAGTTCTGGCATTTACACACTCTCATGTCACTCCAATCTGTATGAATTTATTTATTTCTAGTTATGTCTTTGAATTAAGATTACCCTTCATTTGATCTTTTTTGGAAACAAAGACTGATCTTTCAAATCTTTCAAAGACTTCTGAAAGATTTAATACCTATATTTAACATTGATAATAGTAAATGTGCCTTGAGCAGCAAATCAGCATATTAGAATGGTTTCTGAAGGATCATGTGAAACTGAAGACTGGAGTAATGATGCTGAAAATGTAGCTTTAACATTGCAGGAATAAATTACTGAATTTTTTTAAAATTATTTAAATTGTAATAACATCTCATGATATTTCTGTTTTACTGTGTTTTTGGTCAAATAAATGCATTGAAAAGCAGTGCCCCCTACACAATTTTTAATTCATTTCACAAGTTCACGCTTCCTCATTAATAAAGAATTGATAGCGTATTTGGCGTGCTGTCCGGGGAGCGAGCCAGGAGAATGGTGGACTCCGAACCCTAGCAAGGGCAGTATTTCGAGTCTGGCTTGGTCTCCATCTGCCCCCCTGGAGGAAGGCGTGAAACATGGAAATGGTGGAGGAGGGATGCACAAAAGCGAGATGCGGATGAAGGGAAAGCAGGGATATTTACAGTTAAAGGGAGAATTTGATTGGGTACGAATTACGAGGGAATTGATTAGACGATGAGATGCCAGCCGTGATTAATTCGGCCAGCGATCCTCCCGAAACTGTTACTTGCAAAACGTTCACTTAATATATATCAAGAATAATTCAAATAAATTATGCATTGAATGCATTTTTATGCCTCGTTTTTGCAAGTTATTGTTGCTAATTGTATGCCCCCTCATTAGATGTTGCGTGCCCCCCTGTTAGTCATGGTTTGGCGCCGGCTCTGTTAAAAAGTCTTGCAAATGTTACAGTATTAATGTAGCAGCATATCCTCATTTACAAAATGTTGCTGAAAGAATCAACAAAACCGCAGACTATCACTGTTGCAAGCCTGTGGTGAGTACGTTGCTCTACTGAACCACCAGCCCGAGCCGTAGTGTTTTGCAGTATAGCAAGCCTGGTAACCATTAAGAGGAGATGAACCACTATCTGCTTATCAGTGATTTATAGTTTGTCAGGTTGAGCTCGAAAGACGTTGGAGTCTACATTTCCCACTTTTTCATTTTCTGTACAACAATAATTCTGCATGTCTGCATCCATGACATGTGAAAGGAACTTGGGAGGGTTATAAATCAGACAGAGTTCCTGCCTTTTAATTGCTGAGGGGACTGCTGACGGGTCTCTGTTGTAACAGATACTATGATCGGACGGATTGTGAGCCCCACAGGTCTCGTAGTCCTTTTATAAAACCACGTGAGAACTTCCGAATAAGGCACAAATCTTTGGAAAAAGAAAAAAAATTACATTTAACAAGAGATTTTTATTTTATTTATTTGTTGTTTATTTTATATTTAATTTAAAAAAAAAAATTTAGCTGGTGAAAATATTAGTGTTCTAAAAATTTTTTTTTTTTTTTTTTTTTTTTTTTTGAGGCGAGGCTAGGGAAGATTTGACTATTTAATTAGAGTTGTGTAATCAGAACTGATCAATTCAAGAACCTGTTATTGATCAGTTAGTTTGTTTTTTCTGGTTGTTCAGGAGGCTGTACAGGTGAGTCGAGATGAGAACCAGAACTACAGAGAGTACACCATCTCCAGCCCAGCCTCTCTGTCACCTGGCCCGTATTCACCTGAGCCACCATCCAGCCCCGACCGCAAAGGGGGCAGAATTACGCCCACCAGTAGGAGGTATGACTTCGTAACTTTACTACTGAGGTTTGCTGCTGTCAAATTGATACAGAAGCGTGGACCACATGCTGGCAATACTTTGACCAAACATTAAACTTATTAGCAGTTAAACAAAAAGAGATATTGAGCAGAATGGTCTTTTTTGGAAAAGCTGCTTTTTTTCTATGCAGTGAAAGTGGCTGGTGACATTTAAGTTCCACCATAAAAAGTCTTCTGAATCCATGCAATAAATTTTATGAATTTATTACTGACTAAAGATTCTTAGGAAACTTGAGAACATTGATTATCATTAACTCTCATTGTATGGCTAAGAGCAACTTGGACATTCTGCAGACATAAAGGTTGAGGATAATATAGGAACTGACAATTTTGGGTGGGCATTTTGGAAGAAATTACATTTGTGATGAAGATGCAGACAGAGTGGTTTTACATGCAACAGACAAAGACAAACTTTAATTAGAGCTGATGTTATTCTACAGGATTCATGTTAAGTTCATTCCAGTTTTCTACAGGGTGTCTGTGTGTTCTAAAACCCTCTCGTGTGTTTGCGTGCACACACACACACAATAGGTGAAATGGTTTTTATACTGTACAAACCATATTTTCTATTGTCCTACACAACTCCACACCTAACCTACCCCTTACAGAAAGCATTTGCGTTTTTAGATTTTCAAAAAAAGAAAACTCATTCTGAATTATTTTAAGCCTTTCGAGTAATGTGAACAGCATAAATCACATTTACATTGTACTACCTGTGTCATACCCATACTATTATACAAATGTGTGTCTGCATGAACCACATAAACACACACATCCACAGAAGCAAACTCCTCTTTACTTGTTTTCCTCAGATTTAACAGAGTAAACATCTCTAACCTCTGACTGACTGCAGCACATTCCACATATCACTGCTGGTGATGCTCATTTGTTTGGATTTAGTGATGGATTATGACCAGATTCATAAATGATGGATTAATCAGGCAGAACCTGTCAGATCCCTGTATTACAGCACAGCATGGTGCTGAGAAAATGACTTGTTTCTTTTGATATCTCTTGCCCAATAAGATCTATGTTGTACATTTTGTATTAACACTCTATGATTTATTTTTGAAGAGATGGTGTATGATTATATAATTAAATTGCCACAGTTAAAAGGATAGTGACTCAAATCACCCTCATCCTGATTTTGTTTAAAAAATGACAAGAAGTGATTCATGTGACTAGTGAGCTATATCCTGTAAGACGATCTCAAACATTACTGGTAAAATCTGATATTGTATGCTACTGTTCAAACGTATTGGGCTTTTAAGAGAAGTCTCTCTTGCTAACAGAGCCTTCATTTATTGGGTCAAAATATAGTAAAAATAGTAATATTATGAAGTATTGCGCTGATGATAATGAAAGTGTTGTTATATCCATTTCTTCTTACTATCTGAACAGATAAAATAAAAATAAAATTGAACTGAAGCCCATGTAACTGCAACCCATTTTATGTCAACTGTAATTTACAGAATTCCACACCAGTTCAGAAATGTTCCATGATTGTGCACTTATTAAAGCTCAATATTTCTTTATTTTTCAGCCTCCAGCTCCATTCTTGGTCTTCAGAGGAGAAGGGTGTGCAGAGTCACAGATTGTCCCGACCCCTCTCTCAGGTAGAGTCGCTCTCACAACTCTTTTAATATAATCCTGAACAAATAACAGATCCCAACTAATAAAGCCCCCATGAAATGATTTGACAGTGGTTCTTTTGTGTTGATGTATGTCCTATTGAAACAGAAGTCAGGGCGACTTGTTCTTGTTTTAAATAGCAAGTAGCCTTCACACAAATGAGATCTGGAGCGCTGATTGCAGGATGTCTTTTGTTGTAAAAAAACAGAGGGTATACTTGTCCCGGTTTCACTCAGTCATGAAGACAATAAGACAATGTCTTAACCGTACACGATGTGACAAAAAAAAAAAAAAATTTTCTGAACCAGCCATGACATAACAAGCAACATCCTCAAGTTGTGTTTCAAACATTTTTACCCAGAGAGGATTTTGTTTCCAAAAAATGCTAGTCAATTTGATCAAAGGCTTCAAGTGAATGGCATTGGCTATTTATACTAACTCCAACCACCAAATTGTGATTGGGGTGGTCAGCACTACAAAAGACTGCCGTGAATCAGCTCCAGTATCGTAGATGGTAAAGTGTATGGCGTAGTCATTTTTGAGACCTGGGTTCGAACCTGCATTGTGCCATTTATCAGTTCAAAAACAAAAATCTGCGCTAACTAAAAAGGAAACAAGTTGACAAAAGGATTGAATTCAAGATTTGTTGATGATATTGGATGAGGAGGGATTCACAAACATTATTATTTTTAATGCCAGTCATTTATGAGCAGGAAACCAAATTAGGTAAAGCACTTTAAGCACGGGACAAGGGTTAAGAAAACAGGGCATCTTGTGAGCCTGCATTTTTTTTAAATTCTTAATTTCTCATTTCGAAATCCATTTTTTTGTGCTCGTATAAATAAGCACAAAATATCACAAGACTGCTTGGTTTATTTTTCAGTGTGTGATCAGGTTTTATACTCTGTGTGAAACATATGCAGTAACAGGTTGAGTGACGTTGGAGAGAAGAGGTCTGGTAAGTCTCAGTGCTGATGGGATCTGCAGCGGAACATTGATGTTAGTTCTGCCTCATGCATCTGAGAAGCTTCCATGTGTGCTCATGCTCCCAGTAAATGCTACATCGAATCTTCTCACGGAAGAGAATTGCTTTGCTCTGCTCCTGAGATAAATCCCTTTAGTCTCTGCCTATATATGACTTCATGGGAAGAGCAGGTTTTCAGTGGCACAAATGAACTGTGATGCCTCTTCGCAACGAGCTCCAGGATTGCACTCTCAGGAAATGAGATTATGATTTCCATCCGTTAATATCGTCTCCAATAAAAGGGTTAGCATTTCCAATATTTTCATAGCAGGCGGTGAGTACATAAACTTTGAAAAGGTCACTTCGCTGTGCTTACATTCATGGGAGTGCTACCTGGAAGTGGTTAATTTAGAACATCATTGAAACAGTGAGGTTGACCTTTCTTGTAGCTTCTTTTAACCTCTGGTTTATTAGCGTCATTAAGAGATCTTCATTATTATGAGTTAAGTACTTATTAGTGCTGTTCTCCACTGAAACTGTGGCATCTTGGGGGATAGAAAAAAAATGGAAGAACTGGCAATAATCTGAAGGGAAAGTGCTTCAGATTCTCTCCCAAACGTTAAAATTGAGCAGATGAAGTTGTGGGAAAGTTATTGCGAGATATGTCTGCTATTCAGTAATGGTCTCAGTCCCACAGAAGTTTCTACAAGGCAGATGTCAGAGCAGGAAAAAACAGACGGGACCTTTGATGGCTGAAGACATTCCAGTCATTTTATCAGTGCTATGGATGTTAAATAAACACACATTCGTGACACAGCTTATTAAACTCAATAACATCCCAATTCCCTTGTCAGAAATGCTCGGTCCTTTTAAAGACCAATGTTTGAATGCTTCTGAACGAAGCTCATGGGAGGTCTGGGAGAATCAGCAAGATGATAGTGGCACTGAGCACTTTATCAACAAAAAATCTCAATATAGATGTAAAATGATAAAAAGTTTAGAAGGGAAGATTATCTTTTATAAGACTATCTGGACTTTTATAGCCCTGATAGCATGGATGTTTCCAAGACATCTAATTAATGCAAGTTTTCATCTGGATGCTAGTTACTCTCAGATATCTCAGATATTAGGACATTCAGCAGATGTTTGTGCTTTAGAATGTAGAGTGTGGATCTGCTTTTTTGGTCACAATTTATTTTAAGGTCCAAAAAGGTTTAAAAAAAGAAAATCTGACTTTTACCTCAATAAACATCTCATTTGCTGCTTATTAATAATAGTTAAGGTAGTTGTTAAATTTAGGTATTATTTGGATTAGGGATGTAGAATATCTTATCTTGTTTTTGTAGTTTTGTTTGCTTTTTGGAATACGTTTGTTATTTTTAGGCTTTTGATGTTTTTGTTTTCTTCTTTTGATTCACTTTTTTATTGTCTCGTAATGTTTTTGATTTCTCTTGTGTTTTTTGGTGTTTTTTTTAAATATTTTTTTCTTGTAGTGTTGTGTTGTTGTTTGTTATAAACAGCTGTTATTGTCTATTCTAACAAACACGTTTAATGGGAGTGCGGGCAAAGCGTTTCTTTGGAGACAAAAGGAATTTTTTGTTTAGTTTAGACTCTTTAGCTTGTGCTTTTTATTTTTTGCACTATTTTTCAAAAATATGGGATGTCAGAGTCTCACATTATATGACAAAATAATTGCAATAAAATGTTTGTTGGCCCTGTTGTACAGCCCTAATCATACATTCCCTCACAGACATCCCACCAGTGTACTAGGAGAGTGTGGTGTAGACGGAGCCATAGCCATCATGTTCAAGGCACCCTACTTGCGTGTCACTTTTAAAGTATGAAATATCTCAGCCATTATTTTGCCCTGCAGACATCCAGCTTTGGGCCTCCCAATAAATCTGAGCCAACCACCCAGTTAACCCTGTTAATTTACTGTCGACACCAATCCAGTCCAAATTAGGGTCGTCACCTTCTGTTCTCAATCTCTCTCTGCACAATCAAAACATTTTTTCTCATGCTATATTCTTTTAGAGGCTCTTTCTACTAACATGTATGTTACGGGGTTCAGCAGCATCTGTTTTTTAGATTGTTGCACTACAGTGTGCATTTTTAGTGCAATGATGAAAGGCTGAAGTTAGCCATTCCAAACAATGGATTAGATATATAAGGGAAAGTTTTGGATTAAATGATGCTGAAAGGCAGGAATAAGGAAGTAGCCAATGAGGTGTAGCAGTAGGGTTGATTTGCTGCCATGTCTGTGGTCAGAAACACTGGACACACAAACATACACATAAACAGTCGGCTTGCTCTTTACTGTCAGTGGCCTCAGAGCCTTTTATGCTCGTCTGTCATGAGGGTCTGTTATGGGGGACTCTGGTATAATTGTGGTATTTTTTAGATCCCAGAAGGCACTTTGGTGCCAGAGAGGGTTAGGATCATTCCCTCGCATATTTCTGCTGGAATTTTAAGATCCGTTCAAGCTCTCTCCTCGTTTTTCATCCTCAAACTGGAATCCCTTCAGTCCTGCTCCTTCCTCTCTTCTTCTTTAGGGAACGCTTGCATTCTTTTACTCTTAGTTGTCTCCAGCACTTAACATAGAGTCTTGGCATGATGTCTTCTTAAGGATGTGTGTGTGTATTTGTGGTGCCCTTTTCCGACAGCTTCCACACATTATTTTGGAATCGTGTGGCATGATTGCTTCTTTTTGTGTGGTTTGGCTGTAGAGATTAATGGAAAGCACAATGTGTTCTCAAAAATTACTTTTCTTTCTCTGTAGAAGAACATGCATGTTCCCAGAACTCATCAGGTGGTGTTTGGATTTGTGTAAACCACTGAGCCTAGGAGTTTGAAACCATAGCTTGACAAGCTACAGGCTAAATTCTACAGTCCTACTATAGTACCTTTCGGTGAAATTTAATATTGGTAACCAAAGAGGGAAAAAAACTTCAGTTGTTGAAATTAAATATGTGATTGCTGCAAACTAAAGTACTGTAAATGCAGCAAAGAATTATATTTCATGAATCACAGTAATAATCAGCTGCTTTTGCGGGGGTATATGCGTATGTGCAAATTCATTGCCAGTGTTACAATGCGTATCGTCAAATGCTTTTAAGTACACAGTTATGCACTATTGTTGGATTTCCTTCATATAGTCACTAATAAACATTTCTAAAAGAATGGTAACTGAATTATAAAGGAATTGGATTTAGGAATGCAGAATATTTTATGCAATTTAACTTGCCTTAACTTAACAATTTTGCCCCATTTTTACATTTCATCATAGTCATCATAGTTGTGCACACTTCTATCATAGTGAACAGAAACCACAATGAAAAATGAAAAAAGAGGAAATATTATCAAGAGATTGATTGTGTTGGTCAGAGGTTTATCATTTAATGCCCAGGTAAGAAAAAAAGGTAACACCTTACCTTAAGGTTCATTAGTTAACAGCATTTGTAAACCTGAACTAGAATCAACAATACTTCTGCAGCATTTATTAATGTCAATGTTAATTTCAGCATATACTAATGCATTTGTTGTGTTTGTTAACATTAGTTAAGGCACTCTGAACTAACATGAATAAACAATGAGCAACTATATTTTCATTAGCTAACATTAACAAAGATTAATAGATATTGTAAAAATGTGTTGTTCATGTTAGTTAATGAATTAATGTTAACAAATGGCATCTTACTGTAGATTTTTACAGAAACAAAATGTAGTGTTATAAATTCCAGTATGTTAACTTAATATGTTTAAAAAACATCACAGTCTGTAAAAAAGGCACATTAGAGATTAAAATTTTTTCTGCAGTTATTTTTCCAGTTATTTATAGATATACCGTGAGGTCAATAAGTATGTGATTTTGCAAGTCCTCTTACATTGAAATCAATTTTCAGCATAGGTGCATTTCCACTGTGAGAGACTCATAGAGAGAATCTAAAAGGAAAAATCCGGAAATCAAATTGCATGATTTTTTTTAACAATTTATTTGGGAATTACTGTGTCAAATAAGTATTTGATCACTTGCTTATCAGCCAGATTTCTGAC
>JAUMHI010000046.1:13640526-13668243 GCA_032359435.1 Enteromius unitaeniatus | reverse complement strand
GGGGGAACGGTGCCTTGCTCAAGGGTCTCACCTCAGTCGTGGTATTGAAGGTGGAGAGAGCGTTGGTTATTCACTAAGGGATCACCAGGGATCTATATTTCAACACATTTACAGGTAAATCCTAGTATTTTAAATTGTGATTAACGAGATAATTTTTTTTTAATCGATTGACAGCACTAATAATTATAGAGGTTTATCACAATTTCAGAGTCATTTCAGTAGCTTCCCATGGCAACTAATCGCATGGCAAGGACTAAACCTGCCAGGGTTTATGGAGCAGCTTTTGCTTGTATAGAAGTTGGGCCTGTTGGCTTTTATTGACGTTTTACTGAATAGACCTGAATGGAGTTGGCAACATTTCACAAGATGTCAAGGTAACCAAGAGTCTTGTTCTTGCTCACATCAGACTCCCAATATTATTCTTCCAAAATGAAGGTACATCACCAAAAACAGATAATAATTAAAATCACTAGCATTCCCTTGGGTTGTTTCAAATATCTTTCTTCTTTTTCTGGGAAAATGTCAGGCATCAACTTTACACTTTTTTGTAAATAACCACAAAGAAATGGCATTTTCTGGTAGTTTATTTAAGAACATTTTACACCTTTTTAAAAATGATTTCTATGTTTGGAATCCCTAAAACATAGAAAATAAGTATAAGTATACTCTCCTTAAATGAAGCGGTGATTTTGGCTCTATGTGATCTATGTGATGCTCTCTAAAATGGTGCTAAAGGGTAACCCGGAAGAGATTGTATTAAAATTGTTTAATAAAGTCATTATTTTTGTTTTCTTTGTGCACAAAAAGTATTCTTGTTGAAAAAAGAGGTAGACGCAAACAGTAACACAAAGAATCAGAAAGAAAGCGATACTGAGACCAGAAGCAGAGAACAGAAGACAGTTCATACAGGTGGCTTCTATCAAGCAGTGGTTTATAAAGCTCACTAATTACTCCATAAACTCCATCTTCTCTGTCAGGCAGCAGGGCTGACAATGGTTTAGATGGAGCTGATTATCTCTATTAGCATGAGTGATACAGTCTCTCTCAGCCGTCGGGCCAGACTTTCATCTTTAATTTAATGATGATGTTTTTCTTCAGTCGTTTCTTTCCTCCTCATCCTTCATGCTGTAGAAGACCACATATCAGATCTTGTCTCTGTTTGGACGCTTAAACTCTTTTCACTGTTTTAAAACATGAATTACCATTTATATTGTTCAAAATGTCAAGTCAAGTCACTTTTATTTATATACCGCTTTTAACAATAAAGGGGGGGCTTAGGGAGAACCAGGCTTAGTTGGGGCCAGTTCTCCTGTGGCCAGACGCCCAGCAAATAATTTCCAGTTCAATTTTAAACACATGTCAGATTGTGTCTTGTCAGGACTTCTAGTGTTTGTGTGTGTGTTTATGTGCATCTGGATATGGCAATCGATCCACGGAGCTCATCTAGGTGTTCTGGTCTCCAATGAAGATCATCTCTTGGTGCTGGTACACCATCTGATCTAGATACAGACTGACGAACAGAATAAAAGAGAGACAGACTAATATTAGCGTAGAAGCTATTCTTTTCTGTTGAGCAGAGTGGTTCCGGCTGATCTAATGCAGCCTAACAATCCTTTAACGGATTTGATTAATAAATGTATACCAGTGTGTTATGTGTAAGCCAGAGTAAAGAGATGTGTCTTTAATCTAGATTTAAACTGACAGAGTGAGAATTTTTCCTCAGGGGATCTACATTGCACCTGATGGGATACTGTAGCTGATTTTTATTTCCAATAGTATAAATGTTGCAACTAAAATATTGCATAAAGTCATTACTGCTGTGGTCTTGTGGAAAGTTAGTTATTTTTTGTTAATTTAGTCACTCTATTGAATAGATACCAAGGGTTATGTTTGTTTTCCTCTAATTAGAGACGAAAAGTAATCAGATCTAGCCCTTTTTAATGCTTTTCTGTAAGTTACATATTTTCCTGCCAGGCTAAATGAAACACTTCTAGCTTTGTTTTCCTCCAGCTACGCTCCATTTTCCGGGCTGCTCTCTTTAGGGTGCGATTGTGCTCATTATACCACGGAGTCAAACTGTTTTCTTTTACCTTTCTTAAGCGCAGAGCAACTGTAAGTGCTAGAAAAGAGAGTGTATGGTTTCTGTTGCATTAAGTTTTTCTACGCTTTTAGACGTGCTAAGGAATTGAGATAAATCAGGAAGATTATGTACAAAGCAGTCTTTTGTGGTAGAGGTGATGGTTCTACCATACTTGTAACAAGGTGCAGATTTTACAGGTTTATCTATATGGTGTTTGCGCAAGACTAGATAATGATATATCATCGCTTTGCTGCAGGATTTCAACACCATTAACATCAACTGTGAAAATGCATATTATTTCAACCTTTAGGACCATTTCATGTTCCTCTGTTCAGAATGTACACACTTAAATATACATGTCACGACACTGAACTGACATTAAACATGCTTCAAGCGTCTATGACTTACATGTGAAGCATTTCATACATGAAAGAGTCCTTAAAACAAGAACATGGCTTTAAAAAAGATTAACTTTAAAGACTTATAGAGGACGGTCAAACATAATGTGTTTTTGTTTCCTGCTTTCTGGGGTTAGATTCAGATGCGAGACGGGTGTTATGGGCTGTAATAATCTTCATGATGAGGTTCACAGCTTTAACAAGGTCTTAATGAATACCAGATGCCTAATGAGTTTGATTCCCGGCTACAGTTGGACCACTTTCACACTCTTCATTAGAACAGAAGTGTGTGCTCATATTGTCCAGCATGCTATGCACTCTGAGGCTACTTTATTAGGTAGCACTGGTTACGACCTTCGTGCACAAGAATAACCTGAATTCCTTGTGGCGTTCTCAGAGGAGTTGAAAATATGCCCTTGGCATTGTTTTCCTGATGATTTTCCGTGTAACCGTTTTTGGCCACACAAACCCTCGTTTGGCCCTGTTCACCTCGTTTACAGCCGGCGGTATTTATTTCTGAATGTGTAGACAGTAAAACAAGCTTCAGATTAGAAAAACTTACAGAGTTGTCTATGTTTTGAGTGTTTTACAGTTCAGCACCTAACGGTAAACATGGTATTAGTCACATTTTATTCTGGTCAAAATTGTTCCAGGTCTGCACAGGCTGACTTTGCTTCTACCAAAACCCCTCCAAGGGATCTCAGTCCAAGATATTCAAAGGCCTCCAAAGATATTTCTCTGCATTAATGACTAAGCTGTTCATTTTCAGCTTATTTTTTTTTTTATAACTACACCAGGAAACCAAATATTATAATTAAATAAAACCTTTTTTTACCAAAATATTCACATCAAAAAGTGCAATGCCATTTTTAGATTGATTATGGGAATATATGGATGTTGGCCAAAAGGACACCAAAACACCAAAGCTTGTAATTTTTATCTTAAACAAAAAAACAAAATTAATAAAATGAAGTTCTGAGAACTTCATTTCGCAAGTAACCATAATGTAAACCAAAAATATATTGTAAAATATATTTACACAGAAATACAGTAACACATTTTTTTGTTATCAACATGATAAAGAAATACAGTAAATATAATTTTTTTTGTGTGTGTGTCTGTGTGTACAGTTACTTCAGCTTATTTTACAGTCTGAATGAGTGGTTCTTGTCCAGAGGAAGATTGTCTCCATACGTCTATACGCCTGATTATGGCTTTAGTATCTTAAATAAATCTAGCCCGTCTCCTTGCTGTCTGTATAGTGGCTACTTTCTGGGTGTTTCTGAGGTTACATTAACATATTTAAACTTTATAAACTGAAGTGTATAACCTTGAGGTCAGCTGTGTATGAGCTGCATTACCCTGCACAGCTGGCATCAACTAATGTACTATCCCAGATTCAGCTAAAAATGCAAACCATGTCTGCATGTTATTTGTTGCAGATATATGATACATTTCCTTTAGGTTATTTGTTGTAATTAAGTTTTAATATTGAGTTCACGCATATGTTCCTTTCAGCTACATAGTTGCCTTTACATGATTACACATAATAACATTGTATTGTGACTCTGTTGGGTCAGGACCATGTCACGGTGTCTGGAGCAGGGACACACAAACACATGCTTGGACTTTGTCTATTTTGTTTGTCTTCATATGCTGAACGTCTGCATCCAATGTACTTCTAGTGAATGTGCGTGTCTGTACACCACACTCACTGCAAATCATACACATCTGAATGAGATCAGTCACATGTTTTGTATCCACTTATTGATGGTAGTCTGAATTAGTTTAAGGAGACAGAAAGGCGTTTCGACTCAAATAGATTTCTATTTTGGAATTTTCTGGCAACCCTGTTTATTCCATACTATGCCACTGGTCCAATTTATTTGCCATTAATCATATAGCTTAGTGTCTCTCAACTTTTTTGACTCCCCATTGTCCATGATATTGCAATGGTTTCTGTAGATTAAGTGGTAGAGGAATGGAGAAGTTTTACAAATGAATGTTCTTTATGGTTTCCACTCTTTTTAACTGGGACAAGTCATAAAAAAATAATTAATCTACTGGATAAAGGATAATGATTTTTACCTAATAAAATATTTGACCTTGGCATGACTACAAAATGTATATTTATTATAAAAGCGTCTATGGAATTGTGAGAGTTTTTTATTAGGGCTCGAGGGGCGGGGATATTCAGTTTATTTTAATACTTCTTTGTCTAATTTTATTATCTTGAGGTCCCTTAGGAGTTTTGGCCCCATTCGAAATCTGTGACTGGGGTGGTATGTTTTCATAAGGTACACTAATATGCATCTTTAAACGACCAAACGGACCCTGTGAGTACAAATGTGTACAGTACGTTTTCAAAAAGTGGTTGAAAAGCACTAGAGACTGTATGTATCGTTTTTTTGTTTTCTAAAAACATTTTAAAACATCAGGATGATCTGAGGACACAAGCAAATATAATGCATTTCCAGAGGAGGTGGATCAATGAAATATCCAGGAAATCTCATAGCTCCCATTTTCCCATCTGTTTTGACCAATGATTTATGAATATGTATTTTTTTCCCTGCTAATCATTGTCAGTAGAGAATATTCCCATTCCCACTGCGAGCACAGATTAATAAATGCTGAAGTCCTCTTTATATCAGGATCCATTTCTCCATTCATCTTGTGGTGATCTTTCCCTGAGGTAAATGAATGTTACTTGCAGCCGGTGGTGATGTCATGCTCTCACAGGCCTTGTTTTCCTCATTTTCATGTTTTTTAGATCGGTGTGATGCAGCTTTAAGGTTAAAGATCTGGGCCAGCGGACAAAAGTCTGTAGGTTCAAACCCCACACAGGTTCTGAAGCGCTTTTATGAAACGCCCACCATGCATTGCTTCAATCAAACCATTCAATATTTCAAAATGAAATGAAAAGGTTACTGCATCTGCAAATCATGATCACAGCAAGAAACCTTCACCTCTTAGACCGAGCTCTCTACATCTCCACAAATCTCTGCTGAAGGTTTGGCTGCAGCGAGTGCATTGGACCTTTGTGCCCAAACTTAAAGTGCTCAGTGCTTGTTTTTCCCCCTGTATGTGCTGCACTGCGTCCTCTGATACATATTCATGCCATATGCACCACACCAACATGAATCATGTGGCAAGAAGCCCTAAACTGAATTGTTATGGTTTGTGTATGGGAGGGAGTCATCATGCCGCGAGGGTGCTGAATCAAAATCCCTGGCACTATGAGTGCGGTTTTTACATTATTATCCTAAACAAACCCGTGGCACGTCACTATTAAAAATACAGTCACACAGTGAGTAGCTTTGGGTAATGAAACCATCACAGGCAATGGAAATTTTGAATGGAAAAAGCAGGGACTGTATAAAAAGGGAGAGGGGTGGATCACTCACAAAAAAAAATAAAAGAACTTGCAAAGTCCAATATAGCACCTGTAAGTAAGTCCCACATTTCAGTTAAAAAAAGAGCCAAAAATCTTTTCCCAAACATTCTTTTGTCCTCTACTATTCTCAGGCACATTAGCTGGACCAGCCTGAAATGTTTTAGAAAATAAATAGAAAAAGGAAGGACAAATAGAAATCAAAATAAATATTGCGTTCGGTATGAAAATATGGGTTAATGTAAATCAGTGGTGTTCTGAAATGAGGAGTCCTCAGTTTATTATTATTATTATTATTATTATTATTATCATCATTATTATTATTATTATTATTATCTTTTTTTATCATATGTAAATGCATGACCAAGTCACATTTTTGTTAAATAAATTAATTTCACAGAAATTAAGTTTTATATTTTTTCATTAATGTAATCAATATTCTATTTATGAAAGCCAAGGGCTATCTCAAGTTAGAATTTTTAAGCATTTTACCTTTTATTCCAAAAGAACTCAAGGCAGTAGCAATTTAAACACACATTTTTTGTGAACTTTTGTGAATTTTTTGTGAACAGTATATTCATATAACTTAGTATATAACTTTTTAACTATAAATATTGGTCACAGATGCATTTACTGTACATTTAATTAAACTGATTACTCACTAAAATCTACCACAGATCATGTTTTCAGGCCATTTCAAGCCTAATTTTGATGCAACAACATGGTTATTTCTAATTTAATTAATTCAGACTAATTTTCGAATGCACATGAACTCAAAAGGCAGAATTTAACACACAAACCAGTGGCAACTGATCATGAAAGGTCATATGCAATCATATCACAATGGAGGCATTGCCTCCTCTCATGTGACTCTCCCCATTCATTTGTTAGTTTCTTTAGAAGACAAGTGATTTATGCGTTGTTTTCTATTTACACAAAAATACATTTTAAAACGCTGCCTTCCTTGCCTCCTTGGAGGAAATGCTCAGATCTAAATACATTTAAAATTATGTTTTTATCAAAATTACATTAGTAAAATATTTAAAACAAACAGACAAAATAATAAAAAAAGCATTTTTTTTTGTTTTAATTTAGCAATTTTTTTTGTCCTTGTTTTAATGGAGGATCTCTTATTGCATTTTCTGTGCCGATCTTAAGGAAAAAACATGTTTTTAATCACATAAAATAAATAGCACGATGAAAGCATGATGAAACTATTCAAAGTTAACAAACCAACATTGTGTAAAACTTTGTGTCTACATTGAAGCCCTGAAGCTCCCATGATGCACTGCCGATAGCTGGACTAATTAAAACATATAAAAAAGGACTAAACTTTGCGCAATCTTATGCTCAAATATGATTTTATTAGAAGAGACATGCTATCTTATCACCTTCATGCCTACCTGTTCATTAAATTAACAAGAATAATTGGTACAGTAACCATAGTGTTCATTAAACCCCCGTAGTTACCAGTTATTTTTAGGTTTTAGGACTATTTTTCTACATTTAAGACATTTGCTACTACGGTAACATGGTACAAGAGACAGCTATGTAAAAAAATCGAACTAAATGAAAAATGGTACAAATTTACTTCACCTCAGTAATAAAAGGTAAAAACAGTCTAAGATTTAAAAGTTCCTATCATTGTCCTCATGATTTTTGGAAAGTTCTAATTTGTGTAATTATTTGTGCATGACCTTATTAACATTCATGAGCTAAGCGTCACCATTTTGAATAGTCACAAGCAGCCAATCTGCACGTTCACAACTTTTACATCCAAAGTGTCTTGTAGATAATCTGGTCCATGTGAATATTTGTGTATGCGCAGTGCTGTCCCGAGGATGTTTAGAGGTCTTGATTATGGTACGGATGAAAGCTAATCAGCCGCAGTGACCTGTGCCAGCCAGAGGAAAGACTTGAGTGTGTTTGGGCTTTGAGGAAAAGCCTGTGATTGCACATCGACTTCCTTTCCTTTCCTTCTCATAAGCTCAGTCCAACACAAACACAGCTTACATCCTCACACACACAGGGCAAGAAGGGAATGCACCACATCCCCAGTAAAACAACACTTCACCAACACTATAAATGGTCAAGCCCAAAAGTGGTTGACCTGTTTGGATTTACACTGCATTTCATTGGTCACCAGACAGACAAGGTCAATTTCAAGTCAATTAATGGAATGGCAGAAGCCGTTTACCTTCTCGTCCTAAAGCCCCCATGTCTGAGACTGTTTGTTTCTCCCATTTTGCTCTTGTTTGGGTTTGACAGCATTCCTGGCAAGCTTGTCTAGATCTTAACTGCGTGCTGTTGATGGGCTCTGCGTCTAGAAGTTTTGCCAGCTAGCGCTGCAGGCTCATTTGTGTCTAACACCGTGTTTTGGGGGGTAATCTTGTCATCTACATCTACCTAAGGCCTGGAAAATTCTTCCTCTATTCACCAGATCCAAGTTTTTTTTCAGCATTCCTCCATCAATCAGGCATGTGTGTGAAGTGTCCCATCACTGGATTGACTGCGTTTCCTAGGGACTGTTTTTGTAACCATTTTGCAGTGTATTTGAAGTTCACGTCAGCATAAAACATCTTGGGATTCATTTTAAAAACAATGTTTTTAATTCAGAGTGAAATCTTTCTTTTGAGAGACAATGACTTTAAACACGATTTTAAATCAGATTTAAAACTTTGCAGGATGTTTTCACTCACTTGGAGCGGTTACACACCTTTATAAAGCTCACTTTCGAAAATCCATTGTGCATTGAAGAAGCTATATCTAGCTATATCTAGGCATCAGAATGGCCCATACAGTCTAAAAACCTTCTAGGTTATGTTGTGGCAACATGTTACAAAGCCATTCATAACAGCTTGACTGCATAGCAACACCCTGGCAACATCTCTAGCATCATGGTGGTGTGTTTTGCCACCACTCTTTTTTTTACTTGAGTGTTAAATTGCTTATCCATTTCCTCGTGGCAGTCCTACATCAACACACTGGACTAGTTTACACTTGGCCTACAGTATGTCGGTTTGTGATGCAGAAGCCCTTGGCACTGTCCATGGCCAGAGTTTGTGCCTGGGTGCGTGTGTGAGGGGAAACTCCCTTTCTGAACGCCAGGCTTGTCAGCTTGTGTTAAGAAACGGCAACACTGATTTGCTTGATTTCAAGTAGACTGATTTATTTGATTCAGGGTAGATTTGGTCAATTGAATATGGTTAACCTGATTGCTAATCAGTAACAGATGGCAGATTTTAAATAATGTAACAAGCAAGAAACAAATAGATAGTGCTGATGGGCGATAATATTAAGAACTGGACTTTGTGTGATTGGTAATTGCACCATGATGTTAAATATTCAGTTTTTAACATGTCTCTGTGATCTCGATGGTTGCACTACAGTAGATGTGGTTGAAATCCCAATTTCAGTGTGAATCTGTTTTATTATCTCCTTGGTAAAGATGGTAAGTTTAATTATTAAAATAAAAAAGATAAATAGACATGTAATTGTTTTGTTGCCTTGAACCAATTAAGATGTATGAGCATACACTAAAAATTAATTAATTAAATTAATAAAGTCACAAGAAATTGTTAAAATGATAATATCCTGTGTAGAAACTGTGTAAAAGCATTTCTCAAACTATGGACATACAAAGGCAAGTACTTGTAAACTTTTTCATGAATTTCTTTTTTTTTCTTTTACGAAAGCTGGGATGCCGTCACTGCTATCCAGCAAGTTTAGACTACAGGAAACTTTTGTTTGGATTAAATTAAAATGGGCACTTTCCTTCTTACAAGTTATCCAAATAAACTAAATCCATATTTTGCCTCAGAAAATAAAATGGAGAGCAAAAAGTGTGTTACTTATAAAAAAAAAACTGTAATAAAATGCTTCATGGAAACACGTTTACCTTGTGTATGATTCCCCCTAGTGGCCGGATTCTTTATATACACCCCTCCGTTTCCTTTTCTTCCCTCAGTTTTTTCCTTCTTTTTGTAAAAGTAAGGGTTACACAGTTTGTAATTAACACATTTGGAAAGGACTCAACACACACACATATGTATGCATTTATGTGTGTGTCTGTGGATAGTTAGATAGATAGATAGATAGATACAAATTTGCTTGAGTACTTACCGCCAACCTTTTTCCAGCAGTGAAACTGATAATTGCGTCAAGTGGGCGGAAATGCTCTTGGCTGCATTTTTGTGAAATTTGATTGATTGGAGCCAAAAAGCCCCAAGGTGGAAGTTGTCATTTAGAGCTGGCCTGGGAACAGACTCCTCTATTTAGTTCAGCTGGTGTCAGAAGAGCTGCCCAGGACAACATTCACCAGCATTAGGGCCAAACATCTGCTAGCATGCCTTCTCCATCACTCTCATCTCTTTCCCAGCAGCTTCAGCAGATATGCACGGCCATCAGGAACTCCCAAGACCAGCACGAAACGCTCTCCGCACAGCTGCTCCTTGTGTAAATGTAGAATGAATGTGAAATTGATTGTATTCAAGGTCTCTGTGGCCAAGAATCCTGCTAAGATCACAGTCAGAGTTAATCTGGACACTCAGAGCAGCTGAGATGATGACGGATCTGCATACTTCCAGCTTTAGTCAGGATTAAGAAGCGTTTTTTCATCTCGTTTTATCCTGATGTATGAGGAAAGCCATGAGGTGTTTGAGTGCGTCTCATAGTCTAAGCATCTGACAATCACTTTCTCCTCCCTGCTGTCTTTGTCCTCCCTGTCTTTGTCTACGTTTATTATTTTTGGAAGTCGTTTAAAAGTTTATCAGAACTTGTTACATGAGGAATCCCAGGAGACTCTCTTAGACCTGAATGCATTTCTGTTCTTGTTGACCCTTTTATTTTATTTATTTTTCTCTTATCAGCTATTGCTGCGTTTTCCAGAACATTCTGTACAAGTATATAATATTTTTCATTTGTGGGATCTGCCTATTTTCCGATTAATAGCACTTTTTGTCCTGGAATAGTGATTGTCATCAAACATGGATTTGAAGTGATTTTAGACTTTTGGTATTGTTTGGAATTGGTGTTTAGCATTGAAAGTGAATTATTAATGTAATAGTTAAGTATTACAGATATGCTAACATTGCTTCTGAAATAAATTGATAATATATTGGTTTGTTATTGGCACCTATAAAGCTAAGCTCACTATTTAAAGTAAAATTCGTAATAAAAGTAGACAAACACTTCCGGGTTTTATACACATGTATCTAGGTCAAGGGGTGGAGCAAACAATCAAACACCAAGACAACTGACAAGCAGGGTGGAGACATGAGTTCATGGCAATGAGTCCAAAATAAACACAAAACACACATAGTCTGCTGGGCTCTGGAGTGCCATCCAGTGGCCTGAGCTGGCACCTCCAGATGATCGTGACATGTATATAGAGCAGGAATTAAACAATAAAAATAAACTCTGTTCTGGTTTGAGCTGGAATATTCTCCATTGATTTTCAATAATATATAGATCAGGATTGATTACTGGCTACTTAAAGTCTAGCATTTTATTTATTTGTCCTGCTGAATGATCTACTTTTGATTAAATCTATTTTCTGATGCTGATTACACATTGCATATATATATATATATATATATATATATATATATATAGCCTACTAAGGGTTTATAGAGCTTACACTGCAGTATGTGTTATTCTGTCACACTAAAGCTGATGTGCTGTGTTTTGTGTGTTCTATAGGAGATCTCTTCCGTGGACTTCCGCAGTAACTCCTTGTCCAGTCGGACTCCGACTCCACCTGGACGATACTCTCCACACAGTCCCATTGAACGAGAGGTGCCCATCTCCCCGCGACGCAGGTACATATTTCAACAGAGCCCGCAGCTAATTAATTGACAATCTAAATACATGTGTAAGCAAATGAATTGGCTGTTGATGTCATACGGTATGTAAGCAAATTACATTCAGTATTTAAGAAAGTCCCAAAATGGAAATAATTTACATTATTTGATGCTTGATTTTACTTGAGATACTTGAGTAAATGAAATTTTTCAAAGGTCAGTGGTTGCAGTCAATTTATTTTAGCTTCATTGAAATAAATTTAGTTGACTTTCATACATACATCAATATATAGTTTGCAACCATATACTTTTGCAGTTTTTTCATTGTAACTGGTCTTTTTTCTTCTTTTTTTTTGGCATGCGTTACAGAAATCTGTAATGTAATGTCATTTACATTCTTTGAACAGTTCTCAGATCAGAACAGGCTCTTTATGTCAGATGTCTATTTGAGTCATAACATGGCTGGTGTCCCAAAAATGTATTTTCTTTTTTCCTTTTTTTTTCTTTTCTCACTTGGTCTTCATTTCTAGAAAAGGATTATATCATTTCTGCTCCTAATTTCTGCACCCTTCTCCCTCTTCTACACACCCATGACCCCACCTCCTTCTTGCTCTACCAATAAGAAAATACCAAAAATGAGTAGCCCCACCCCTTTTTTGTTGTCAACCAATACGACACAGTCTGAACTCACACCTTTCAGACTGAAACTCTGAGCTTTCTTATGTCTAGTCAAGACTTAACAGAGAGGTGTGTGTGTGTATGTGCAGTTGTCACCGTAGGCTCTGTTGTTGTTCCAGCAAGCGTTGAACTAGTTGGATAGGAATCGGTCTTTGTTTGCTCTTGAGGTAAGTCCAGACTTTTCAGGCATCTTCTTCGAACTTACCAAGCCATGACAGTCTAGTTTGTGGGGGGAGAAGAAATCTGGTAATGTGAGCCTAGTGCTGCACTCTGTTCTCTGCGCTGTAATGTAATGATGCTGTGTCGACTGTTTTCACGGCTCAATCTGAAGCCTGTTTATTGTAATCATAGTTTAGCTGTGAAGGGAAGGGGGGGAATGTTCTTTCCATGCATGTTTCGATACTTTATATCGACTTAATAAATGGCACATTTACAGTATTCGGAGGGATAAACATGCATCTCCACTGCAGCAGGAGGGGACAACCAGGTCCTTTAACAAGGGGCCCACTATGATCTTGGCGGAGGTGGTGCACCAATAATAATTGTTCTGAGTCCCATGAATTGATGCGACAGCCCTGTGGGGGAACTGGGAGAGTGTTGAGAGGAAACTCAAAGTCTGTCTGGTTTCAATTTAAAGCATGTCTCATTGAACAGCCTGTGTGCAGATAGTGAACATCCCATTTCTTTTGAGATTTATAGTGGCTTTAAATGCTTTTTTTTTTTTGTAATGGCTATTCCAAATGGTACATACTTTTTATTTTCTCTCTTGGACGAGTTACAAAAATGCAATTTTTGTGCTACACGCGCTTAAACCTTTGTCAGCTATGACATGCTTGCTGTCATGTGGGTTTCTGGTGACAACCACACCCAGAAACTCCAATCTCTGATTGTGTCATTTTCCACCTCTGTTTTAGGCTGCCAATCAGGTCGAGGGTTCTGTTAGATACAGTAGTTTTGTCTGTTGGTTAATCATTTGTAAGTGCATGTCATGGCCTTTGTACACAGCAGAAATCCTGATAGCATGTGTCTTTGACAACACACCACAGCAGCAGACTATCACAAGGCCGCTGTGCCAAAAAGGATCAGATAATATGTTCCTCATGACCAGTTAAACTAGATCCAGAGCGACATACCTGATGCTTTTATTTCAGAAGAAAATTATTTTTGGTTGGTTGGTTCGTTTGTCGGAACAAGTGTGCTCACTCAAAAAGTAAAAGCTTCACCCCGATCTACATTTCTGTTCTACATCCACTGATGCACAGTGAAACTCTTTCTTTATTAAAAATTGTAAGAGCAGGTTTTGAACAAGGGATAATTCATATAAAAAATCTAAAATGTTAATTTAATTAACAAATTCTATATCAACAAGTTCTATGTACACTACTGTACAAACATTTAGGGTCGGCCATATTGTATTTATTTATTTTTAAAGATGTCTGTTAGGCTCACCAGGGCTGCATTTTTTTTTTTTTTTTTGGAGGGGGGGACTTTTAAACAGGGGTATATGTGTCTGGTTAAAATTAGGTGTGTTAATTACTTTCACATGCCTGTATTTGTTTCCTCCAGGCTGTATGGCAATGGCCCAATAGGTGTAAAGCAGTATTAGGATGCTTGTGTGTGAGAAAGCTCTGTGTTTATGACAGTGCATAAAAATGCAGCCGTTAACCTCCCGCTGGACTGCTACTGTAACTGCACTCTAATCAGCTCATTAACATGGCCAAGCTTCTCAAAGCCCCGCTCTCTTCCGTCTTTCTTTTCCCATACAAGTATTAATTATTGTGTTCAGGCAGAGTAGGGCTAAGAAAAAGAATTGAGGGGAGAAAAAAAGAAAAATAGTAATATTCCATATGATGGAAATATCACATTTTTGAGATTTACTAGGCAGGGTTGACTCAAATCTGCATGATAGGAAAGTCAAGTTAGTACAGAGTATAATGTAGAAAGGCTTAGTCTATAGCTATTTTTATTATGTTTTTCCATAATGTAAAGTACCTCTATAAACTCAGACATTATCCATGATAACAAGAAGTCACTATGAGAGCATAAGGCTCATTTCACAAACTACTGCTTTTGCCTTAAAGGCATGTGTAATCATATCTCGTTTTGTACTATAAAACCAGGACTGATCCCACTATAATATTACACTAGTGTGGGTATACATTTTTTTAACATAATCCAGAGATGGATTTACCCAGGCCCTTCATCACTTTTAAATTGTTTTGTTCCATGAGTGCTGTTTTTTCATGTGCTGTTAGATTGAATGAACTCTCTTTTGCTCTTTTTCAGTTCGGATTTTGCCATGCAGAAGTTTGACAGAGACTCAGAGGTGTACAAGATGATTCAGGAGAACAAAGAGTCCCGGGCGGCTCCTCGCCAGTCCAACACCTTCAAAATGCTGCAGGAGGTGCTGGAGGCTGATGAGAAAGGTGACGCCTCATATGTCGCACAACAAGCTTTTTTAGTCAACGTATAAAGTCTGGTCCACTTTCGGTTGTCGGATAAGAGTAGGCTGTGGTGCTAAAACACTAGCATCTTAAAAAACATTGAAACAAACATCAGAAAGTGCTACAGGTAAAGGTGTGCTGTTGACAGACGATTAGGAAGGAGGGGGTGGAAGCTAAAGGATGTTGCTCCAGGTGCTGACTTTTTAATTTTTATGGCTTGTGGTTCCTTTGTTTTCACAGAGGCCGCCATCCGGTTTCCAAGCAAGTTGTCTCCGAGCCCCTCCAAGCCCCCATCCTCTGTTTCTGGTGTGCAGAAATACCACACCTGTGAAAAATGCGGCACCAGTATTGTGTAAGCTAAAACGCCCGGAGCCCCCCTCTCTGCGCACACTCCACTATATGTCCTCTGCACAGGCATGCTGGGATTACATAAGAGGTTAATGAGCCGGTAACTTGATGAAAGTGTTGTGTGATGTTAAGCCTTTAGGGTATAGTCGTCTCATCATCTCTTTGCATTTATTTAAGTTGATGATTGAGTACTACTGAGACAAAATCATCTCAGTGGGTATTCATTCGTATTATATTACCCTGGAAGAGTTCCACATCAACACCTTCATTAGGTGAGGTAAACACTTAGGGGTGTGTCTGTTCTGACAAATTCTTCACCATACCAGCGGTTTCTAAACCTAGTGAGCTGTCTATCTAGAGAGCATTTTGGGGGGATAAATACTATTGTATCTAAAATTTGTGTGCTCTGTTTTTAAGAACAACTACATTGTTAGCTTAGCAACAATTGTGGAGTAAAAGCTCACAATTTTTCTTTTTTTTTCTTTTTTGCAAATATGAATTTATCTCACAATTTAACACTTTTTTTCACGTTTCCAAGTTTCCCGGTTTCATAGACAGGGCTTAGCCTAAACCAGGATTAGGTCGAAATTCAATTAGGACAAGTCAGTAGTGAGTTTATGTCTCACAATTGTGAGGGGAAAAAAAGTCTGAATTGGAAGATAAAGAACTTCTTTGCACGGTTTTGCTCCAACCCCAATCAAACACACCTGATCCAGCTAATCAAGGTCTTCAGGATTGCTAGAAGCTTGCAAGCAGGTATGATTTAGAGCTGGTTGGAGCTAAATTCTGCAGAGCTGTGGCCCTCCAGGAATGAAGTTTAAGACCACTGTTACACAGTTAAGGCATTTCAATGTATTTGTTTCACTGTAGAATTACTGTTTTTGCACTATCTTATAGGGTAGGTTTAGGGTTGGGGTATATGCAGACATTAACAAAACACAATCTAATAATAGGTAGAAAATTACATTTATTATTAGTTTCTGGTTTAAGCTGTACCTTTTGACTTTTTAAAAACATTGTAAAACATTTTTAAAAACATTGTAAACATTGTAGCCAATCACACACACATCTGTTAATTTCTTGAACACAACAGCCTATCATAGGCATTCAAGTTAGAACTATGGTCACAAGTTCCATCGTTACCTCATTGTTACAGTGTAGACGTGACATAAATAAGAGATTCATTGTGCATCGTAGAGAACTTCACTGTGTAATCCAGCCTTTAGAAGATAGAGTAGCATGCTAGGTTGTGAAACGTTCACTGACTTTAACAGTTGTGTTTCTCCTTCCTCTTCCAGCACTCAGGCGGTGAGGATCACAGACGATCGCTTCCGCCACCCAGAGTGCTACACTTGTACAGAATGCGGGCTCAACCTAAAGATGCGTGGTCATTTCTGGGTGGAGGACAAAATGTTCTGCGAGAAACATGCCAGAGAAAGATACCAGGGTCCCGGCAGCAACTATCATTACGTCGTGTCCCCAAACCACTGAGACGCCTGATCAGCCACCCTCCTGACGCCACCTCCAACTCCTGGATGGCTGCGAGCATAGAGAAGAGAAGATGCTGATGTCATCGCTATGTTGTACAGTTGGAGCCAAATAGAGAGTTTGGCGTAATGTCACTTGAAGCTTTGGGACCCGGCGCAATTGTGTCCTCTTTTCCAGTTATTATAAACCCTTGAAGAGAGACTATATAAGCTTTGATCTAATGGATTTGGACGGGGCGTCTCTGTTAGAGCGTGCTATTTCTATACAGTTGAATTTTCACATTTGCCAGTTCCACACGTTGTATTATGCTTTGAAAACTGCTTGTTTTTCAATAGACATTTAACTTGGGTTTATCTTAAATAGTTTGCTTCTTTTTTTTTTTTTTTTGCTGATATTTGTAGAGCTTCTCCATAGCGGGACTCGAATGGTGAGATGCATCAGCGCTAATGCACACAGGACCGGTTTCCTTAGTGTCATTTGTCTGTAAATAGTTGCAAACAACTAAACTGGTTTCAGTTTACACTTGTTGATGAAGGGTTTAATGATTACTTGGAAGTGATTCTTAGTTTGATGTATATTTCTCCCTTCAGAAAAAAAAATCATTATCCACAGCAAATCCTCCATCCGCACAGAAGCACGCATTTAGACCTCTGCATAGTTCATTTGCCATATGCTTTGTATTAAAATAAGGAATATATAAGAAATGATGATATTTGTGTGTAAATGTTTATTTTTCACCTTAAACTGCATGTGGACTGAGTGGAGGGTTTTGCACGCACACTTATTCGTGTTGCACGTTTCATTTTGGCTGTATTGTGTGTTTTTGGGTTCTCGCTCAGATACACCGCTGTTTGCTTTGAGCGCAAGAGAAAGGAGTGTCAGAGCCAACGATTGGAAACATTTGTGGATCTAATACGTCAATTGAATTGTGAATCCTCACATTGTGTTTGTAGGGTTGCCTCTCTTTATCTTTTCCGTTTCAAACAATAATAAAAAAAAAAGCTTTCAGATTATCAGAGGATATCTGGATGAATTGTTTTTGTCTGCTTTGCTGTATTCTGATGTTTTGGTTAAGCCCTATGTTAGTTTGACTCATATATGTTCAATTAACGATGAAATTCCTGGTAAGTATCTGACAGAAATTCTATTTTTGGGTGAACTACCCCTTTAAGTGCAGTAAAGCAAATCTTAGTTGTACCGCACCTGTTTTGAATTGTTTTGGAATTGCAGTGGTTGACACTAGAGGGCGATGATCTACGTGGTGGATCCATAACAAAAAGTCATCTTCAACAAGACGATGACCCCAAACTCTTGAGTAAGTGAACAACATCTTGGTTTTAGACAGAATGAGGTAATGGAGAGGCCAGCTTAATGTCTTGTGTTTCTTGCATTAAAAACATCTTTTGTTGATCCTGGGTCAACATTACTGTCCAAAATATAGACTTAACCCAGTCCCTGCCCCTAAACATAACCCTGCCATAAATATTTTCTAAAATGAGAGGGAAATGACAGCTGATTATCAAGGGTGTAGAACCACCTAAACCTGATAGTTTCATAGGTGGGCCTCAGTCAGTCAGTCAAAGTTAAAACAGCTCAGATTTACATTTGACTATAGGCGTAAGCCTTGCCTGTAAAACCTGGAGTAAAAGTCATTTTCACTCTCATTTCTAATTGGTTGATTTGAATGTTGTTCCAAGATCAACATGTTGGTCCAGGACCATATTTTACATGTCATTTAGGTACCATAAGTTGTCTAACTTGCAATGTAGATACGGAAAAGTTGCGCAAAAAAACAATGGCTGTGAAACTAAATATTTTTTGACACTTTATTTGCTTTCTGCAGACTTGATAATGCTTTCAGTTGGAATTGCATGTGCTCTGTTTCCATGACATTTAAAATATGGAAATAAAAGCTTTAAAAATATTTTCACTTTATAAACCTTTATTAACACTGCTATTTATATATTGCCTTATCTCAGATCAGGGTTTTTAATGATTTTTAATTATACATTGTTGAAGTTATTAGTCTGGCCTAAATGACATGAAACCAAACAATCCATACTTAAGTTAATAAAAAAACAACCACTTACAGACATTTTGTTGCATATTTAATGTTATAAACATTTGCAACTGGTTTGTAAACGGTGTTTTTATGAATGGTTTATGAAAGTTTTTGTTGCATTTATAACTATACTTACCAGCGTGTGGCGTTTGCAAAGACGTTAATAAAAAATTAGTTTAGTCAAAGTTTCTAAAACATTAATTTCTCCTAACAGCAACTACACGGAGCGACCAGAAGAAGCAGTAATGCTAGAGCAGATAAAGGAATTTCCTCGCTAGAGAGAGAGCTAGAAAAAATATGCCGAAATCGCTTTCCTTGGGATGGTTACACCACAATCTGGCGAATGTTTTAACTACCTTTTTGTCTGATTACTTTCACATTAAAGTCTTCCGCTTTGAATGTAGATGCCAGAACCAATGATTTCAGTAAACATTTCTCTCTCACGGTTCTGCCTAACCAAAGCAATTTTTTTTTTCATAAAATTTATTCGGAATGTTTTGCAGCTGTACACAAAACAACAACAATTAAGGCCAACATTCACAGTTCATTCTGTTATATTTCAAAATATAAAGCGAAGATAAGGGTGCAGAGGGGTTTGTTATCTGCTCAAAAAGGAGCCTGAAATTTGTTCAACAAAATTCTGAGAAGGCCTACAGAAATTGTGAAAAAGACATGAGACAAAACAGGTCCAGCAAGTGTAACTGCTATTAAAATCATTTTACATTTTAAATGTTGTGATAGATTAATAATAGAATGAAACTATTATCCCCTTCAGTTGAATTATTATACCAAATCTATTCTCATATGTCATTGTCCTCGCATCACAACATTCACAACAGTGTGTCCAAAAATGATTCAATCTTACGCTTTAAAATGAATAATAAAAATTGTTAAAGATGAAAATATTATGTCTCCACTTTTTTTCAACACCGTCAGACATTTATTAAAATGTAGCCCATTGACTTCAATTCATACACATGCAAAAGAGACAGCAGGTAAAACTGCACATGATGCTGTATTCCAAATTTCAAGTTTGGTGAACTGTGAAATCGCATCACGTGAAGGCCAGTTTGGCCACACTGACTCTTGTCTGGCAAAAATGGAGGTGCTATTCTGTATAACAAAACTGCCCATGCCCTGTGCATGCCCAAACTGAAGTGTGTAGAAAAAAACCTACAACAGCCATAATAATGTAACTTTTAATAAAGCCCTTAATAAAGTTTTTTTTTTTTTTTTTTTGTTTGGCAGGGTTTCTCAAATCTTACCCTGGAGGTCCAATGCACAACAGAGTTTAACTCTAACCCTAATTAAACACACCTGTTTATCAGAGTCTTAAAGATCATTAGAAGATCATTATTAGGTAGGTGAGTTTTGGCTTGGAGCTAAACTCTGCGGTGCATTGGACCTCCAGGGTCACATTTAAGAAACCCTGTTGTCTGGCATGAATTTCCCTTAATAATGTATAATAATGTATTTTCCATTAATATTTATTTTGTGTATGGGATTTTCAGTTCATTGTTTGTTTTAACATCAGATGCATTTCTTTACTGTTAAAGAATGGAAAGCAAGCCCAATGATTGTTTTGAGGCTGGAGAGCTGGTGCTGAGGCCGTCTATGCAGGCAGCCACCATGGAGAAAGTCCACCTCTCACAGGTATCTAAAGGAGTGCCCTTTGTACCAAAGGAACCTGAGGCTGTGTGCTCAGTATCAATGGTGGAGGCAGTCCCTATGATGACCTGCTGCTGGCAAATCAAAATGCCATCCAGTTTGGTCAGTACAGGAATAAAATGATCTGCTTGAGGGTTTGGAGCAGTGGAATGAGGACCACGCTGCTGATGCCGTCACACATGATTCTCCCTGGACACTGTGCTGCTAGTGGCTCACTCCAGCACAGCCTTAATGTGCTTAGCCAGTGTCTGCTTGGCTGTAGTCCTGTGCAAGGCTACTCCAAACCAGAACAATACACAGGTATGTGTCTATAGTGACATGCTTTGTTTTAATGCAGACTTCTGTTTTAATGCAGACTTCTGTTTTACAACCTTGTTCTCTATTTAATTTTCTTTTTTCAGATGAGCTCATCGGGTGGAGTACCTGTGCTCACAGCAGTCCTGGGAGTTCAGGGAGAATTTTGGAGACTTTGGAGACATAGAAGATAAGGGATTTGGGGATGAGGTAGAAGAGCAGGACCACACCATCTCCCCACTTTCTTTGGTCTCAACTAAGGAAGCCATGTGCTTGTCTCAGGATTCACTGTTACACTCTCCATCACCTGAGCTCCAGGAAGATGTATTATGCAAGCATCCTTTGCCATGCTGGGGGACATTTTAATACATGCTGACTGATCTTCTATCTTCTTGTTAGGTGTGCAGAGGAGCATATGGGACTCCAGGGTTCCAGAGTGGTGGCCAGATGCCTTGTTGAACCTTGCGTCTCGGACAGGGATGCCGGTGACATTATTTGGCTGTGGGACAGACAGCAGGACAGTGACAGACAGGGTGTCTCCTATCCACCGAGACTTTTGCAAGGCCACCCACTCCAAAACCTCCACCTGCCACAGGAAAGAGAGCTTGAAATGGTAAGTTAAACATTTGCACACTTTGAGCAGTAGAAATATAAATGATTATTCATTTTTTATTTTACAGGTGTGTGCTGGGCCAGAGCTCTGGTTCTACAGTGGCCTAATAACAGTAAAACTGTAGAGGCAGTATGTAATTCATCCAGCAGACAGGGTGAAGTGTATGAAGTATTAAGAACCTTTTATTTAATTCTATTAACATTTGTATTGCATAAATAGTCCAAAAGAACAATCATTTATTTCAAAAGGTTTATCTGCCAATATAAAGGACATATAAAGTGTCCTAAAGAATTATTTTAGAACCATTTATGACTCTTCTTTATTTTTAGAACACTTATTTGCCCCATAACATGTAATGAAAAGACTACTCTTTATTTTGGAATATTTATCTACAAAGGCCATGTTAATAGTCCCAAATAATTTCTTTCAATTAGTGTAAATAGAATCTACTGCTATTTTTAACTTAGTATAAACAGCGTATCACACAAAAGAAATGCTGCTAGTGCCATCTGGTGCAAATAGAATCCATTCCTTTTTGCACTTAGTCTAAATAGCATCTAATTGCTTACCACAGCTTATTGAAGTGGGTATGGGAGGTGGGACTAGTAGAGAAAGGGATCTATTTTCTATTGGGGGCAGTTAAGTTCTAGTGATTGTCGTCGTTTTGATTACAGAGATCGTCTCTGCATTTGATCACTCTGTTCTCATCCCCTATTTGATAAGGTTCAGTGCTTTGCTACAATTAGTATTGTTAAAAGCGCTATATAATAAAAAGTGATTGACTGATTGATTGATTAACCATGTGTGTACCTGGAACAGTGACATTATCCTGGTTCATTGAAGATTAAATTAAACAAGTAATAAACAATCCACACAAGAAACAGTCGGACAACAGTGGTTATACTACATATATATTTATTTTTTCTGATGGTTCAGGCCAAGACGGTTCTGACAGGAGGGCGGGCAAACGTTATTTATAAATGCTATGTACAATTCCACAACATGTAATCCTGGAAACAATTCTTATAGCCTACAATGCATTGTGCACATTTACGAAATCCACTGCAGACACACAAAAAAGCCACAGCATGTGCATGCAGGTTATATATGTACATATAGGTAACACTTTATAATAACTACATGCTATGAATCATTAGTTAAGCATTAATAAATAGTCAGTTCATCCTTTATAAAGCATTGTTCCAACATTAATAGTCATTAGTAAGCAGTTGATAAATAGTAGTTATCTTCCTAACATTAAAAAACATAAAAAAATAAACAACACAGAGGGATACAGAATTATTTATTTCAAGATGCAAAAAATCATATAACATGAACAACAGTACAGGTTTTTTATTTATCAGGTGTATAGTTGTACGATTAAATTTTTTTTCTTGAAATTATTAATAATTTCTGTGTTCCGTATCTCTCTGTGTTGTTTTTGTTTAACTGTTTTGTTTTATAAATGCTTTGCAAGGTATAAATAGTCCTTTTAGATGAGCTCACAAAAACCTACAAAATGCTTTAAAAATGCCTGACTTAATCATGAATTATAAAAGAAACATGTTTAATTTAAATAATTTATTAATCATTTACTTAGACTTTCTAAATGTTTTTATTAAACACTGACAACTCCTAAATAACTTGTCTGTAAATAACGTAACAATTAAAAAAAAAATTATAAACTGATCATTAATAAACTATGAAAATAAAATTATTAAACATGATATATATGCTCAAGAACAAGGCATTTATAGATGCACATGTAAACTATTTTATGCATAATAATGTTGGAACAATGGTTTATAAAGGATGAGATAAATGCTTACTAGTGTGTAGTTATTTTAAAGTGTTACCAAGGCATATAAATCACACCATTTCTTTTTATGTTCCCTGTGAGAGTTGGAGTAGGACAATAGAAAATAGTTTGTAGAGTATATACAGTAAACAATGGAAACCTGTTGAATATCCTCACTATTCACCACAAACAAATGTGTGTGTGTGTGTGTGTGTGTTTTCACTTATCTGGGAATGTCTAGGTTACGGACGTAACCCACATTCCCTGAAGGAGGGAACGGGGACGTTACATATGGGAACTCGCCAGAGAGACCAATTGCCTTTGTGCTTTAAACAAAAGGCCAATGAATATTGGCGTGCATTTGATTGTGCTCAGGTGCACCTCATCACTGCGTGAGTATAAGAGGGCACCAGCAGAATGCACCTGCAAGTTTTTGCTGAATAGCCGACGTCAGCGCGTCCTCAGAGTCGTGGCAGGAGAAAGTGTAACGTCTCCATTCCTCCTTCAGGGGTCGTGGGTTACGTTCGTAACCTAGATGTTACCATTTCAGGCGAATCACTTCAACGTTACATATGGGAACACGTGGGGACCCCCCTCCAACAGGCGAGATCTACTTTTCAAGTTCGTCAGCAGAGGATCTGCACGTAACCTTCCCCAACCCTCTGTGGCCCAAGGAGGGGGGCACACAGAGTTGCTTTCAGTGGTGCTGAAGCAGGTGGTTGAGGGCGGAGTACATGAGTTAACACACAGTTCTAGCATGTAGAATAAGGAAATACAATATATTGATAAGATTATGGATATAATTGAAGGGAAACACAGCCTTCTGGCTGACTGTGGAATTATTGAGATTTGTTGCCACACCTACTGGGTGAAGGAGGAAGCACAGCCAGAGCTACTCCGATCTAGTCTGACTGCATGGCAGGGAGGACTCAGGTTACGCACAGTTAAGGGAACACTGAGAGAAAATAGCGCTCGTATCCCGTAGGAGTGGCGCAGCAAGCCGGCACCAGCCGGTCCTCTCGCTCACCTGCTGTCCTCTTAAGGACGCGAGAAGTAAGCTCTTAAATAATTTATTTGGTAAGGTCTTTGTGCACCTTCGGAAAGAATGGTACTGGGAGAGAGCGAGGCGGGGCTACATCCCTGACTCCCAGAAACCAATCATCCAGCTGGAAGGGTGGGCTGAAGGCATATGTGGTACCTCCAGACCGATTCCTAGCGCAGCGTGGACAGGGCAGACACCGCGGCGCACTCCTGAAGCAGGTTTCAGCCTCACCATCTGACTCACCCTCTGATGCTGCCGAAGGGAGGACCACGGGACTACGCAGTGGATCAGAAGTCTGCATGGCTGTTACCCCGGATGGAACATTCTGAACCTGGAAGTCCCCCAGGCGCCTCGCCTCGCAAGGGGAGCTGTCTCGTGAATGAGAGGTGGGACTTCAATGTAGCCATGGTCATACGCTCGCAATGAACGCATTGACCATCCACAAAAGCTGTCTCAGCGTACACTTGGCCCAGACACACGAGACAGTGATCATGTCCGTCTGAAGAGGTGAGGAAACTCCGCATCAAGAAACGCATGGCTGGTTTGACATTCCAAAGAATGCTTCACCAACCATGGGAAAATTCGCTCTTTCTCCCGGTTGCCCAGGGAAGACCTAATGTGGCAACTCTGTGCACTCAGAGGTCTTTTGCTCACTGTATATGCAAGATGACTGGCACACAAGCCTTTAAAAAGGCTACCAGCCCGCAGGATTCGCTGACAGCCGCCTAGCTGAAACGCTGTCAGTAGAGCCCTGCTTGTAGGCCCGGGCCCAACTTTTGTACGACCCTTGGGCCGGGCTTCGGGCCAATTTTAACGTCAAAGTTCAGATGCGGGCCAGGCCTCAGGCCTGTTTTAGGCTTCGCAGAATTTTTATGTTTTAAACATCTATCAATTTGTGATTAAAAGATTGCCATGCGGCGCCAATAAATACAACACAATACAACAAAGCGAATCTGCTGCAATTATTGTCCCGCCGCAGAGAGAGAGGGAGAGAGTGCGAGAGAGAGCAGCCGTCAGTGCAGCTGAAGACTTCTGCGTTTACATGCACGCAATAATCCTGCTGAAAAGCCCCAGCAAAAGTAATTATCATGAATGTGTCAATACATAAATAAATCAATAGGAAGACATTTGCATTATTCTCATAAACAAGTGTTTTCTGAGTCCTGGCACAAAGATGAATTTCCTGATTCTCCATCTCCGCATGACGCGTCTTTAAAGAGAAGTCATTTTTACTGATTATTTAATTTAATGAATTAGTTTTTATTTCGAGCATCTAGGGCCAGGGTCAGGCTCAGGCCTAAATTTGAGGCCCTTGCAGGGCTCTAGCTGTCACACGAGAGAGCAGGAAAGCAGGAACTCTTAAAATCAGGACTCTTCCTCGATCGTTCTCCAGAATTCGCAGAGGGGGTCTCCTGTAGTAGCTGAGACCGCAAAGGCTCTAAAGCGAAAATCTGCAGGTGTATTCCGCTCGTGCCCTCTTATACTCACGCAGTGATGAGGTGCACCTGAGCGCAATCAAATGCATGCCAATATTCATTAGCCTTTTGTTTAAAGTTCAAAGGCACTCTCTCTGGCGAGTTCCCATACCCATATGTAACGTCGAAGTGATTCAACTGAAAGGGTAACTAATGGATTGTGTTGTAAATGGATGTGCCAAGGGATGACACAGAGACCACTGACTCTGAGCAGACAGCAAACACCTGATACATCCACGCCAGGCTCCACCCTCACTCCCTCACAGCGACCACAATCCCCGGGAAATTGATCACATGCACCTGTCACAGCCACCTGATTTAACTCACGCCTCCAATCACCAACCACATAAAACTACACACCACCTCACACACAGTGTCCGAGCTTGTTCATGAAAAGTGGACTTCCTTATCTCTCCGAATACTGTTTGACTTACCTGCTTAACTTACCTCTCCTCTTTGTCTCCTAGAGCCCTCTGTGTGTTCCAGCTCCCAAGCATTCCCTCTATGTCTCTCCAAGGATTGTGGTGTGTGGTTGTGGTCGTATTTTTTTTTTTGTGATCATCTCTCTCATCGCTCCACCTGCAAACAAGATCAGAAGTTACCATCCAGTTATATCCTCAAAGACTATCTCGACAGTCTATTTACTCACCTACTATCGTCTCCATTGCATTCCTGTTTGAACTTATTGTTAAAATAAACTGTTTATTGTTTGAACTTACCACCCGAGTCCCGTCTGCTTCGTAACAACACCAGATTTGCTGTTCCAAAAGGACCCAATGGTAGGCCAGACCTATATTTTAAACTACGCATTTTAGTTAGCAGCTGTCAGTTAGCTGATTTGTTCCCTTAATTGTACAATTTTCTTAATTAAACAGAGATATGAAGCATTTAAAATTATACTATTTTACAATATTTATTTTGCATTTGACATCAAGATCTAGAGAAAAGGGTCCTGTACATCCATGATTGACAACATTTTCCAGAACTCAGTACGACACTAGAAAAAGGGCTTTCAACAGCTCCTATATTTTGTTAAGATAAGATTCAGTTAAGTTAAGATTTATTCTTTGCACAGTACACCAGAATCTGCCGTCACATCCTAATCAGAATTTTCTAACTGGAAAAATGCACTGTTTAAAGATACTGGGTTTAAGTTCCATTTCAAAGGCAGAAAATAATATCAATTCTGTGCATGCTCGTGATCAGCATAAAAGGGCTATCAACAACAACTTATGTTGGATCTCATTAATGAGGAACGGAAAAAGAAAGTGGAGGAAAACTGTTTGTACATTAAAACAATTGCTGATGTGATGCTGTTGACTGCCAAAATATAGCACAGAGCAATCTTAGAAGAAATAGCAAAGCACAACCCTCTCATTAACAAAAGAATGAATGCATGTGAAAATTCTAAGTACACAAGCCATCAAATACACAATGGAGTTCTTGAGGCCTTAGCTGCAATGTGAAATAAGAGAAGTAAAAGAAAAAAAGTGAAGTCTTAAGTGTAATTGTAGTATAAAAGAGCAGATCTCTTTAGTTGTGAGGTAATATTACAATAAGGCCATCAATAAAAGTTTTTTACAATTTCAGTTGGCTAAAGGCTTGGATACTGCTGGCCTCACAAAAATTATAATAGATTGACTTGGGAAAAACAGAGCAAGATTTGCATTTTATGCACACTGTTTGAATTTGGTTCTTATCAAATCCGGAAAATTGGTGTCTGAGGCAGTTAACGTTTTTGCGCTTGTGCAGAAGCTTTATAACTTTGTATCAGGCTCGTATGTTCTTCTAAGTGGCTTGCAGTTCAGAAAGACCTATATCCACAGCAGCAGCCCAGGGTATTAAAGAGACAATCCAACTTAACCACCATTTCGCTTAGATTTTATTGTATATGTCTGTTTTGTTAAAAATGTTATTAAATTCAAGGAATTTGATTCATTTCATTGTTCAAATGTTTTTTTCAATTGATTTTTTAAATATATTTCTTTATTTTAGGCGATTTAAATATCTTTTTTTGAATCAAACTGGTTTGGAAAGTTTTTTTGGAATATTGTTGTTGTTTTTTTGGCAACCTAGGGTGCGCCCTGTGTCCCACCCACCACGACCTTACAGGACACACCCTAGTCCTAACTCCAAG
>JAUMHI010000046.1:13625892-13640426 GCA_032359435.1 Enteromius unitaeniatus | reverse complement strand
CAGACAAAATTGCATGTTTGAGCTGTCTCAGATGAAAATATCTTGCTCTGACATATCTTAAAACATGTCAGTGTCATGTGTTAAGATGCACACCTGTAATATTTTCTTATAAGGCATTTTTTGTAAAAGTTTCTTAAATATCTTAATTTAACTAATGCCTAGTCCTGGCTTAAGCTAAGCCCTGTTTGTGAAACTGGGCCAATATCTCACAATTATGACTTCATATCTCAAGAGTTGTTGCTATATCTCACTTGCGACTTTATAATCCAACTACATATCACACATATTTAAAGATTTCTTTATCGTTTTACTTTTTTTTTTAATCCATTCAGCCAATCTCCAGGTCTGATGGTAATACTTTTAGCTGTAGCTTAGCATAGATCATTGAATCTTATTAGACCATTAGCATCACGCTAAAAAAAAATGACTAAAGAGTTTTAATACTTTCCCTATTTAAAACTTGACTCTTCTGTGGTTACATCAAAATGAAAAGTTGTGATTTTCTAGGCTGCAATGGCTTCTAATGAAAATAGAACTATATTCTTATATAGTTATAAGAGCCTATTTTCCAAAAATTCCAAAAAGGTGCCGTGTTCCTTTAATAATGATACTCTGACATATAGATACACACTCACACAAGCCAAGACCTTACGTGACACCTAACGTCCACAAATGCTCACTTTCTAAGCGGTTTCTGACTCATTACTATCTATAGCTCTATAGTCTCTGGGTCCAATTAACCGGTTTGTGTTTTTGCCAATGATATCTCTCAGTCTCTCTCTGTATTAAATTATGCAGTAGATCTGTCTGGTTTTCAGCTTTTATCTTGTGTCTGGCTTCAGTTAGCTGATGGTTCATGTGCCCAACCAGAGCACCAGGCGGGGTAGATCAGGGTCAAAGAGCTATTTGAAGATCTGTTCGGTTGGCCGTATCCCAGTACTATGTGTCCTGATCCTCCCTACATCCTGCAACAGTAGGATGACTGCAGTGGGTTAGTGGTTTGGAGTAGTCACCCTCAGTAATAACCTGACAAAGGCAAGATGTCATTTTCATTCATTTTGAGCCAAAACACAGAAACTCACTTTTGGGGAATTTATGTTGGTTCTAAAATGTCCTCTTTAATTTTCTTTAATTAAATGGGAGGATGTAGTTTGGCTGTGTGTTTGTCCACACGTGTGCACATATGCGGGAAGTCATTAGCGGGTGGCTAGCGTTAGCATTAGTCATACAAAAAACAGCTGACAAAATCTGTTGATAGGCTTTGGGTGTAACAGAGTTTTACACAGTAAATAGAGCATTTTGTGAACAAAGCCCAATCTGTACTGCCCTACAAAGTTTACAAACGTAGTAACTACTCCAACATTGACAAAAGGACAGGTATTTTAATTGATTTGAGATGCTGAAAAAAACAATAGAAACCATCACAGAACATGTTTCAGTACAAAAACTATGAGAAACATTGAAACCGTCAACTTTTGAGTATTCAAACCATTTACAAAAATTCTGTAGTGTTTATTCCATTATGAGTTATTGGTTTTAACAAGCCGCCAATAGAAGAAGCCACCAAAAGAAGAACAGAAACCCAAAGAATCGATTAAAATGTTTTCTATTAAAACCAATATAGTGAAAATAATAGTAAAAATTATACTTCAGAATGAATGTCGAAATCATGTTCAATAAGTCATTAGCAGTCTTATAATCTAAGGCATCTTATCTGTATTTAAGGTGTATTTGAAGATTATAGTGTTGCTATATTGGATTTTACACAAAAGGTGTATTTACACTGAAAAAAATGACTGCCTGTTTTGATTAATTCTGCTCATTAACGTTTGTGACAAGGCAGAAATAAGACGAACCAGCTGCTGGTTTGCAAATGGAAGCAGACACTCAGACTCTCAACACACACACACACACACACACACACACTGACATACTGCAAGCACGTTCTGTAGTCCTGATTGGTAACACACTTCCTGCCAATAAGTGGATATACAGCCAGTTATGCTCTATTAGACTGTGACACGCTGAAGCAGACGAAAAGGTAACATGAGTCAAAAACGCACAGTTTAGAAGGTACCAGGAATTACATGCAGTTCTACATGGATAATTACAGCTTAAATTCTGATTGGATAACACCAGGTGTGGACTTAAGGATGTTTAAAGTTCTTTATGATTGTTGAAAATCAGATTTTATGACATGTGACATCATGGGTAGCAGCAGACTGTCTTTTAGAATGAAGATAGATGTCTGTGATTTCTGTGTGATGTTGACTTTGCATTTTATATCATAACTTAGGTCACTCTTTGTTGGTTGTGTTTGAGCAATAGGAGGGAATTTATGCACTGATATGATATTGTGATCCTATTGTTAATTAAAACACTAATTAATAATCATTACTGTAAAAAAGTGGTACCACAATTTCTGTAGTCCCAGTACCAATAAAATTATGATTCTCAGTATGCGTGTGTGTATGTGTGTGTATGTGTGTGTATAGATAGATTTTTCAGTATTTGAACTGTAAAAAATATTTAATAACATGAATTATTAATGCTACTAATTATTACAAGTAAATAATAGAATAAAACTCTATAATGTACGCTTCAAATATTATCAAATAGTTTTTTAAAATATTAAAAATACAAGCATATTAGCAATACAAATATTCAGATATTTTTATTTAGATGTATTTTGTAACATTTTGATGATTTATAATTTATATTTGACAATTATTTTTTTCTGATTTAATATTAAATTGAAAGATTTATTTTAATTAGATATGTTATAATTACTATTAGTGGAAAGTGTTTTTTATATTATTATTATTATTATTAAATTTTTTATTTGTTTATTTATTAGACATGATTTAATTTAATTTTATTAATTTTAATTAATTAATACTTGATATTGAAAAAGTAAAGTCCATCTACATGTTTGTCAGCTACTGAATGAACATTAGTGTCTTTATCATGTTACTGTGGCTGCTATTTTATAAAAGCGTACCTAAACCTAGACCTTATACTGTGGGAAAATCCCTGCGATGTATGACCTCCTGTGAAGTATCGCTTCCATATTTGCTTTAGGGGTAGACCGAAATAAATCTGACATAACAGCTCAGTTTTACTAGCATTTGGGTGTTTTTATTTGTCTATATCAGCCAAAAACTTAAGCCAAACCTGTTTTCCTCCTGATCTTTACCCATACCACTATCCAAAGGCCTATCTCTCTTCCTCTTTCTCTTTTCCTTCTGATAAGACTCTTTCTGGTCTCAGGCCCATTAGCCAATGGCGAAAGGGATAATTGTCGTGGAAAGAGCCGGGCGTTCGTTTGATGTGGACCTCGACTTCCTTTTGATGTAAAAATGTATCCACCGTGATTATCAAGATTATGGCTTCCTCCCCCTCCTCTTTCTCATTCCCTCGCCTTTTCCATCCCTCCATTAAGCTGTGAAGATTAATTGGAAACAGCCCGGTCTGATGGCTGAAGTTGATGCCGCTGTCTTCGTGACTGTCGGGTCGCTGAACTGGTGTTTGGGCAGCATCCTTCCTCACACAACAGACTTTCAATTTATGAAATAATCATGAAAAAAGGATAATTACTGTAAATACTGTATGTACAAACAGAAGCCTGGGTTGTATTTTCGTTTTCCTTGTGTAGATTTGTTCCTTTCAAGGATGTAGGGATTTTATGTAACCTGTGAGCATGTGAGCATCTGTGTAATTAACTGTTTCTACCGAATAACAGATGATTTTGTAATGAATTGAAATGTACAGGGGTGTAAAAAGTACTCACAATTATACCAGAGTGAAAGTGCGGTTACTGAGAGAAAGTTTGACTCATTTAAAATTCAAAAACTACTTGAGTAAAACTAAACAACCACTGTAATTTGTATTAAATAAGTGAGCCAGTAAAAATGAAAACAAAAGAGGTTGCTTTATCATTTAAAATAATATTTTCAATGCAAGGTGATATACAATTAATAAAATGTTTTGTCAGATCGACATTAAAAGGTTTGGTTAAAGAGGCAAAACATAGTGCATACAACAACAATTCAAATCAGCGTGGAACAAAAAAAATTGCTCAATATTTTATTTTATTTTTATGCCATATCATACTGTATGTGTACAACTTTTACTAATGTTGTTAGCGCTTATCTGATGACTTTATCCATAAAATACATATCCATCAACTTAAAAACAACTTGACTGTTAGTGAAGAAAATTAAGTTTAAGTTTCACTGTTTTAGGCGAGAGATGCACAGACTCTGAGGTAATTCACAGTCTTAAGTCGCTGGGGTATATTTGCAGCAATTGCCAAAAATACATTGTTTGGGTCAAAATTATAAATTTTTCTTTTTTGCCAAAAATCCTTAGTATAGAAAGTAAAGATCATATTTCATGAAGGTATTTACTCAATTTCTTACCGAAAATATATTAAAACTTAATTTTTGATTAATAATATGCATTAATAAGATCTTCATTTGAACAACTTTAAAGGTGATTCTCTCAGCATTTAGATTTTTCTGTACCCTCAGATTCCAGATATTCATATAGTTGTATCTCGGTCAAATATTACCCTAACCACCCAAATCATACATCAATGGGAAGCTTATTTATTTAGCTTTCAGATCATGTATATATCTTAATTTCGGAAAATTAACACTTACGACTGGTTTAGTTGTCCAGGGTCACATATATAATATATATATATATATATAATGAAAGAAATTTTGAACAAAACTACACAAGGTAAACAAAACTACATGTGTATATATACATACTGTATATATAAATACCCAATTCTAACTTATTTTTCAGTGTTCTTTGATAAATAGAAAGTTTAAAAGAACACCTTTATTAGCAATGTTCGCTCAATTAATTAACTTATTAAGAGTATTTACAGCTCAAAATAATGACAAAGACAACATTCAATTGCGTTTTAAGCATAAAATGTGTATTACCTGTTATTTATATTAAAAAATTAATAATTTTACACCCAAACAAACAATTTTTTGATATGAAAGTGTTGAAGTGAACCACAGGTGACTTTTACAGTCAGACTACTATTCTGTGGTGTATATAGCTGAATCCAACGCAGCGGTCAGGAGGTTTGTAGGCAGCAAATGAAGAATATGTGTGAGAGCTGGCAAGCGTATGTGTCTAAGATGCCTGGCCATGTAAGCATGCCTGTGTCAGGGTGTTTACTGTACATGCGTGTTTTTGTTGGACATGCGCGTGTGTGTTTTGGTTCAGCGTGTGTTGGCGAAGGTGTCTATGACTGAGTGTGTGAGTAAGGCCTGTTTTCGTTGGATGCACGAGTGGATTTAATTTACATAGCTGTCTGTGAAATGCATGATTAGTGACCTTCATCACAATTACTCATTTAATTTCTTTTGCATTTCTTTACAGAAACCTGAGCAACAATCGTATCCGCGTCCTGAAAAATGGCTCCTTCGCTGGCTTGTACTCCCTCGAAAAGCTGTAAGTAAACCTCTTTCTCATCGTCATCATCTTCATCACAGTTGCAAGGCTTTGTGGTTTCATTGATGGGTGTCTAGGGCTGGGCTTTCTGATTCATTGTGGAGTCAAATGCTAAAACATTAAAATGAGTAAACGATTACTCAGAAAACAAGTAACATCACAGATAATGGATTGAAAATAAGGTAACAACATAAAAACACAAGTTTGGCATCAGCAAGACACTTTTATAAAAAATGAATGCTGGATGCAAGGAATTAACTGATAAAAAGTGACATTAAATACAATTTGCTAGTGTTCCAAGTTAATACTGTTCTTTTTGTATTTGAATCCTGAATATATACCAGTTTTCACAAAAATATTAAAGTGCCCTATTATGGATTTTCTTAAACGAGCTTTCATGCAGTGTGTAACATAGCTCGAAGAGAATGAAACCATCGTAAGTATAAGTATAAACTTAATGTCTCTCAAAAGAAAAAGTAAACTCTGAATCATTGAAACAAGTTGTTTTTCCATTTCATGTTGACGACAACATGATACATCAACATGAAATATTAGTATATTGGCCGCCCACTCGTCATTGGTCTGAATGAAAATGTAAATTCATTCTTTGCCATTAGATGGCGCTTTTGGAGGGTTAAAAACTCACAAACAATGCTTTAAATGAAATCGACTAGAGAGGTCTGGAAAATTTAGGCTTTGAACAGTTTTTTGGAGTTGTTGAACAAATAAGGTAAAAATAAGTGCTTATTATAAGAATATGAAAGCGTTTTTTGACCTTGCATGCCAACCTGTTGTTGGGGACATCCAAAACCAAAATATGAACCTTTCTTAACCTATAATAGGGGCACTTTAAGCAGCACAACTATTAATAACAGGAAAGACTAAGGATTGGAGTAATGACTGCAGAAAACTCTGCTTTGCCATCAAAGAAATAAATTATGTTTTATAGTAAATAGAAAAGCTATTTTGCAATAATATCTCAATATACTGTTTTAATTAACTGTTTTAGTAAAGCCAGCGTTGATGAGTGAAAAATATATTTTTTAAAACGTACAAACCCAAAACCTTTTGATCAATAGTGTTAAAAAATGTATAATCAAAGGTTATCACTATTTAAATTTCTCATATGCCTGTTAAGGAGTATTTTGAGTTATTTTTCAACTGATATGCTTAATAAATGTTTTAAATAAAATTTAGCCCATTGATATCATATGTGACAGCATCATTTACCAAGTCCTGTATATGCAAAATTATTTCCAGGATCTCATGTCTGATGTCAAATTGAGTGACTTTCACTTGAAAAAGAAATGGCATCATTAATGCATAAACGAAAGTACACCTGATTAGAAAAGCAGTCCCACTTCTAAAAGACAGATTAGGCAATAACATTGCAAGTTTTTTGTTAGTTTTTAAACTAAAAGGTTGTATACTTTAAATACATTGAGCAAGTTCAAATTTGTTTGGTTGAAAATCAAAGAATCTTTCTTTGATTTTAGGCTGAATGCTGAAGTTAGTGCTGCTGTCTATGAGTGTGATGCTACATTAGGGAGGATGAGACTATCACAGAAAGAGTCTCATTACAGCTCCATATATCACTCTGTGAAAAGCTGCTCAGATAATAGAGGAGGAGGAGAGGAGGCTGCCAGCGACTGAAGGACCAAGAAATATGTTGTGTTGCTGATTGACCAGCAGTATTGGTTAATGATACTGACAGCTACAGTAGGCTACATTACTACCTTTGTAGCTCTCATATATATATATATATATATATATATATATATATATGTATATGTATGTGTGTGTGTATGTGTATAAAAGTATACAAAAAAATAATACAAAAGTATGACTTTTAGTGGACTGAGACATATTCTCTAATTGTAAATGTTGTTTATTGTGAGTGTATGTGGCAGCACGTGTTTGAGGTCATGATTGTGTGCACGTGTGTGCGCTCATGCTCATGTGTGCACGTGTGCAGTGATTAGCTGTGTGTGTGTAAGACAGGGCTGCTCTCTGTATGTAGGTGTTTGTTTGGGGTAAAAGGATCTGATTTGCTTGTTTTTGCAAGTGCAGACAAGACCCCCGGGGAGCTGCGGAGGTCAAAGGTCAGAGAAACTGGAGCCATGCCCGCAAACAGGCGTTCATACCTGGGATTGTAGTTAAACCGAGCTAGGATGAGGGGGAAGGGCTGTTTCGGTAGATTTAAAACTATAGATGTTAACTCTCTATTAGTACCACATGATTTCCTTTGTCAGCTTGCATGAGTTAAAAAAAAAACAAGAAAATGCACTTTTATTAAAAAAAGAAAAAGAAACCAGTTGTAGTTGGTTTTTAAGCCTTACAACATTTCATTTTCTTGAGTCCCATACTAAAGCATTTTTAAAAAATTATTTCATTATTGGCCTTTTATTAATAAAGCAGTTTGTTATACTATACAGTTATAATATATACAGTAGTATAGTATAATGCAATTTTAAAATAATGAAGCGTAATTGCATCCAAAATAAAATGTATGTTTATAATATGTTTGTGGATATTTATTATGTAAACAGTATACAGTACTATGTATACAGTATATATTAAAAATATTTACTTGTACACACTCCGTCTGTCTGGCTATCTATCTATATTTACATAAGATAATTTTCTTAAATATATACATGCATGTGTGTGTGTTTATATAAAAAATATGCACAGTACACACATGCATATTATGTGAACAATAACATTTTTGGAGAAGTGCACACAGGTTTGAAAACTTGAATTCAGGATGAATTTGGATTTTATGAATAATTTTGTAGGACAAGTTATGATATACTCTTTGGGGCTCAAATGGAAGTTTTATCATAAATTTATAGGTAAAAAAATATATATTGTATATGTGAAATTGTGGAGAGAAATAGCTTTTTCCAGAAAGGAATAAGTATGCATACATTTGAACCACACACTTAAAATATTGGTATCCACAAAACTGAAAACACATTAATTATGCAGTAGGTCTGTAATAGAAATGACACAAAAATGGTATGACATGGTACGTTAAGAAAACCATGTAACTCCTTTTTAGGAAGCCCAAAATATCCTTGGCTACTACAGTTCCAATGCTGCATTCCTGCCGAACGTCAGATGTGGACTATTCTTTCCTCGTAGATATTGCTGTCTTCCCTTTGTAAAGACGCTCCATTGCCAGACATTCTGAAGATGATTTATATAAAGATTTATAAAGAGACAAATTGCAGTGCAACCATTTGCTTTGGAAATATGTCTCCAAGCAACCAAATAATGAAGTATAATGATGGTATGCAGCGACAGCATTTGTTTCTCACGTGTATGATTATAAAGGAAATTATCCATTTACTCCATTTAAGTATTAAATACGCTTTTAAAACTGCTTAAAAAGTTACATTTTGAATAATTGGTTCAATCATTTTTGTTTTGCTTCAAAATAAGAAGTACACTTATGTTGATGTGTTGATTAACATAAGCACTAAAGTTGGGTTTTTCACTATTACATGTCAAATATTTTATAAATATATATAACAGTCTTTAATATATTTTAAATATACTAATTTGTAACCTCATCATTATAAATGTCTTTAAAATGTTTTTAAATACATGGCATAAAGTATATTTTAGGCAGTACACTTTAACCACATTTCACATACAATAGAAATAGTTATGAAATTTAATATGAAGATTTACATAAGTCCTACTTATATGTGATTCTCTATAGCACAGAATCGAATCTACAATAGTTTATTTAACAGGCAAAAATTCAGTTCGCACTTAAGTATATTCCTTATTTCTGTAATGCGTAATATCTTGTTTTATTATGTGCACTTCTTTTTTTTTCTTTTTTCCGATGGATGTAATGTTTGAAGTACTGATAAACTAGTTTGCTCATAAGAACCTGATTATAGTTGATTTGTAACAAATTTCCCAGCATGCCCTGGGCCTCAGCCTCCTGCGGAGTGACAGGTCTGTGTGGTGTGTGTATGTGCACTCCTCTATTGTTGCACTGTTTATTCTTGTTTTTAATACAACGGTTCAGTGTATGCACGCACATATCTCTGTTCATTGTTTCCAGCAGTGTGTGTGTGTAATGTAACATACTTCTGCAGTTTATCTTATCTGTGCAGCAGTCATGTCATGATCTTTTTACGCTCTCTACAGCCCAAAAACTGCTGCCTATGTCCAATTCATGTCTAGGAGTGTTATTATATTAATATCAATCACAGATCTGACTGCTGACATATTTACAGCAACGTCTATCCCCCCCCCCCCAACTCAATGTGTTATCAGCGAAGCAGTATTTTACTGAAGTGATGTCAAAGCATTCCTTATCATGACACATATGTTATTGATATGACACGAAAGAAAACTGCAGCACTCTGTCTTTTTGTCTGGCTGTGTTTTTCTCATCCCATGTGTTGTGTGCTGTGCATCCTATTATGGAAATCTCTCTCAAACAGTTCTGGCGTCGCTTCAAGGCTCTAAATATTTTCCAAACAGCCTTCTTCTCCTTCTCTCGCTTTTTCTCTGTATGCTGTATGTATATACTCTTTAAGATGGGTGTTCCTGTGAAATCACACATAGCAGAGTGAAATAATAAAAGAGAATCATCCAAATTAGTTAATTTAATTTGGAAAAGTCAAACTCAGTTTGGGTCACAGGCCAGATTTTATTTGTTAAACCTTAGTGAACCGAGAACACATGCACAAATGCATTCTCCAATAGAGCTTAGGATGTCCTGTATCAACTGTTGATTTATGTATACTATAAAACATTGTATATGGTAAAAGCACAATGAATTTCTCTCATATGCCTTTGCACTGCTATATACGGAGTTAATAAATATAAATAGGCTTATGCCTATTCAGTTTTCCATATGTGCCTGACAGATTTTTCAGACTTTCAGGTCTGTGTTAGTAAAAACAAAATGGTATAAATAACATGTTTACTAGTTAGAAGTCAGAGTTTCTGCAGATGATTTGCTTTCAACTGAAAATTGGGTCATGCAGACATTTTACTGTAAAACACAAACATTATTATCATTTTCTATACACTGAACATGTATAACTGGCTATTAAGTTTATTGTTAAGATCAGTAAGCTGTTGTTTGCTGTTTTTGATAATTCTCTTATTCTCGCCAAGGCTCTATTTAGTTGATCAAATATAAAACAATAATAGTGTGATTTTAATACATTCTTGCTCAACAAAAGTATTAATTTATTAAGAAATATACATTTTACTGACCACAAACTTTTAAAGGGGTAGAGTGTTGCTGAAAAGAACATTGTTTTGTGTATTTGTTTTAATGCATGTGTTTCTGCAGTTAAAGCATAAGCATAAACACATTATTTTCCACACACTGTACATTATAGATTCTTCTCTAAGCCCCACCACCCACCTGAAATGGGGGTTGATTTGTACAAAGCCCATCGTTCTAAAAACGCAAGGTGTGCTCTGATTAGTCAGCTTTCCAGTGCATTGTGATTGGCCGGATACAGCAAGTGTGTGATGGAAATGTTACACCTCTTACCATAACGTGATGCCATGCCCCAGTGCTATGACACAAAAACAGTAAAACACATTACAAACCAGGCATTTGTTGCATCCAGATAGGGACATAATTACTGATTATAATGACTTAGTACTGTCTTTTTTAACATCCACAATGATCAGCAACAGTAAACACCGGTCCTTAAATACACCAGATAACGAGACAAAGGGGAGGAGGAACTAATGGGGAACCATAGCCACAAACAAGCTGGAAGAAGACAAAGGTTCGTAATAAGAGCCCTTAACAGAGACAGGGAGAGACGGGTAAACAATAAACATAGTCCGGTCGATTGCCCTCTGGAGGCTTCCAAGCTTGTGACAGCCCTCTTTTGAAAGCTCAAACAGTATTTTCACTTTCACAATGAAACATAGCGTCTCCAGAACATGGCGCTGGCAGCAACACTGCAGCGAGAATAAAAGTTCCGCCTTCTTTCTTTGTGTAAACATTTGGATGGTGTTATGAATATAAACCCACACTGAGACATAGAGAAGTGCGGGCGTGTTTAAACAAGCCGTTCTTTTATAAAAGATATACTTTTATAAAGTATATCTCTTTAAGACTTTAGTCTTCGCAACTTCTTATCTAATAGCTTGTAGCACTCCAAAGAGAAAGGAAAACTTGAAATTTCATCATATGACCCCTTTAAAACAGTTACAAAACAAATGCTAAGCTCCATCCCAATATATCGTGAACATTAATTAAGCTGTAAAAACAGGTTATATTTTATATTTGGAAAACATCACACTTATGACGTGTTAGCATAGGACCGATCATGTTTATATATGAATGCTGCATGGTGATTAACATAATTGAACTTGAGGTTAAATAACAAAAATGAAAAGAGATTATCGTTGTTATTGCGTCTCCTTCATCATAATGTGCCATCTTGGCTTTAACCGCACATCCCACAGGTGTGACACAACTAGCATGTTCTCTCTGCAGTTTTCACACTCTTAGACGTTATGAAACGAATTTCCTTTAGTAAGCGCCTCTAAGGACAGCAGTGTTACTGTAGCGCCGGAGGGCAGGAGGAGAGTCCGGCGTTGGTTCTCTGGTAGCTCCTCACACAGTCCTCCCTTTCATTAAAGCAGACCTCCTCAAAGAAAAGAAGTCCTTCATAGCTCGCCAAACCACCCAACGAGAGCGATGTTTAGCCATGTTTGTTTTATACCCTTATAGAACACAGCGGGCTGCTGTAGGATGTCGTGAAGGCCACATGTTAGCATGCGTGTGTGTAAGTGTGTCTTTGTGTTGTTTTGGCTTTCTTTCACACACTCACAAGCATGTTATACGAAAAGAGCAATTTTCACCTGAACCCACGTACACACACTCGGTCAAACCCACGTTTTTCCCTTGATCTACTAAATTAAATTTTCCACCCAGTGCCGTCCCTTAAAACGGCACACAGCCACATAGACACGTAACACACACATCCTGTAATGAGGCTGGCCCCTGCTAACGAGTGGTGACCCTAACGAGTGTGTGAACAGATCACAGCGGCCTGTCCAGCACTGATTTGAGCAGAGCTAATGAGAATAATGAGAGAGAGAGAATGAAGATTTATAAGCTGATAGAGTGAACAGGATGAGAGGAAAAAAGTAGGAGCAAAACGTGGTTTCATAAAGAGAAGAGAGAAAGTGAGAGAGACCTTGACCCTGTAGTGTCTTTTCGGTCTTTTATAACGTAAAAGACGAATTCGATATGATAGATAGACAGACCATCTTTTCCTAATAAACAAAGCTAGATAAAGACTGGATTTAATCAGCTTTTTTATGTGATTAAAGGTTCAACTATCCTGCATTGATTGACTCAAGAATAATACTTTTAACAAGAAATAAATAAAACAGATCTCAGTGAAACAAAATAAAATCGTAAGCACATACAATATGGTTATTTCTGTTTGTGATGTATTTTAAAATCAGACATAATAATGTGCCCTAACCTTTGCTTTGTGAAAAAGAGCACTTAACTGTACACTTGTGGAGTTCTTCAGATCTTAAAAAAACTAAAATAATAGACATACTGTACAGATGCAATACAGTATGATATTTAGGTAAAACTTTATTTTACGGTTACACCGTAGTTGCTTGAAGCATGTATATTACTAGACGATTAGCAATTTATTAGTGCTATTAAGCACATATTAATACATTCCTAATCCTTCTCAATACCTAAACTTAACAACTACCTTACTAACTGTTAATAAGCAGCAAATTAACAATCTATTGAGGAAAAAATCGCAGTTAACAGTTAACAAGTGTTACCCATTCTAAATTTTATTTTACCGATATTTATAATATGAAAAAAAACAGACAGAAAGACAGACACAAAATGATAGATTGATACAATAAAGATAGACTTACAGACAGATACAATACATTACGAGATACAGATTCGATGTGATGCAATAAAAAAGAGAGTCAGATACAATACAATAGATAGACAGACAGATAGATAAGCAAATCTACAGTGAGAATATGTGTTATTCCTTTAAAGTGCTGTCTATGGAAAGCCACCTTAATGGGAACAAATTTCTTCCATGAGGAACGTGCTTTACAAAGTTAAGAAAAAATGCTTGTTTATTGAGGGTGTCCAAACCCTCTCCTTCTAATTTAATGTAGGTTAATTATGCTGTGTTTGGAATCAAGATTAACATTGTTTCCAATGTAGGTAAGGATATGACCTTATCCAGTGTGTGTGTGTGTGTGTGTGTGTGTGCGCGCTGATCACTGCTAAGCTCATGCCCCTCTCATAAAATCTGAAGGGTAGTGGCAGTGGCAGTGGCAGTGAATTTAACCATCTTTCCCTAATAAACAAAGCTAGAGAAAGACAGATGTGGATTCAATCGGCTTCTCATGTTATTAAAAATCCAACAATCCTGCACTGATTAACTCGAGAATAAGACTTTAAACAAAAAAATAAATAAAACCGATTTCAGTGAGACAAAAATAAATCTTAAGCACATACAATTGCTTATTTCTGTTAGTGATGTATTTTAAAGTCAAACATTGATCACAACTAATTTTACTTCTAGAATCTGTTCTACCCTTGGCCTTGTGAAAAAAAAGTCTGCTTAATTCTACACTTGTTAAGTTCTTCAGATCATAAAAGTAAAATAGATAACTTGCTAATAATATAATATTGAAATAAATAAAAAACAAAATGCCACTTAAGTTTTCTTAAAGAATACTCTTTTTATGACTGTATCCTAGTATTTTTATTAGTGTTGTCAAAAGATTAATCACATCCAAAATAAAGTTTTTGTTTACATTATATATTTGTGTGTACTGTGTATATTTGTTATGTGTATATACAGGTCCTTTTCAAAAAATTAGCATATTGTGATAAAGTTCATTATTATTATATTATATTATCGTTTTGCGTCTCTCAACTTTCTCTTCACAATATCCCACAGATTGTCTATGGGGTTCAGGTCAGGAGAGTTGGCAGGCCAATTGAGCACAGTAATACCATGGTCAGTAAACCATTTACCAGT
>JAUMHI010000046.1:13607945-13622738 GCA_032359435.1 Enteromius unitaeniatus | reverse complement strand
AGATCTTTAAGTCCATCTCATGAAAAATCAGAGCAGAAACAAAGGTGTTGCGTTTATATTTTTGTTGAGTGTAATTAACAGAAACTAGGTCATCGGGAAAGCACATGGGGAAACATAAACAAACATGGGCACGTGACAGTCCCTCAGTTGTCATCAGTGTGAAAATATGGCTCTCAAAATCATGCAACCCCCTGCAAACGTGCAAAGCATGCTGGAAAACCAAAGACTTTGGTTGAAGCGCTGCAAATATACAGGGGGTTTAAAACTTTTGAATGGGATCAAGATGTTCATGTTTTTCTTGTTGTGTTTAAGCATTGTATTTTTCCCATTCAAAAGCAACAGAAGATACTAAAATGTTTACCAGAAGACAAAATAGGAATCATTTAGAAATCTTACATTTTCAAAGTTTTCACCCCCCACTCTTAATGCATTGTGTTTCCTTCTGGAGAATCAGTGATCATTGGAAACTTTTGCAATAGTTGTTTATGACTCTCAATTGTCCTCAATGTGAAAATATGGATCTCAAAATCATACATTTCCTGCTGGTTAGGGATCTGGGGGACTTTCTAAATTAGGTGGGCAGTTTATCTGTTCAGGACAAACAAGGTACTCGTGCACAAGCAGTTTAAAGTAGTTTGACTTTTGTAAAATTGCAGTATTCCTCAGTTTAAATTGTTTTGGATAAAAAGTCTGCTAAATTATTGAATGTACATAATTATATTATATAAATGTGTGTATATATACACACCATTCTGGTCAGTCTGTAGCTAACAGAGGAAATACATACTGTGTGCTTAGATAATTTGATAATGACATGAAGTAAAACAGGATTAGTTTTCATCTACATTTGGTTCCTTTCAAATGATTTGGCAGCAAACCTCCTTCCAAAGTCCAACTGAAGCAACATCCCAAAAACATGAATGGTCATTTTTAATACATGTACTTAATTTATTTCTGGAAGTGCACATGCTCCAAGCACAAGGTTGAGCAATTTTCCACAATTCCGGTCCCAGCGTTTATCTTGGCGTAGAACTTTCCTTATGCCATTGAACAAATATATAACCAACATTAACCACAGAAATGCAACTCTTCAAAAGCACACTTCTTCTTCATGAGTTTACTGAAAAAAATCTCTCTCTCTCTCTCTCTCTATATATATATATATAAAGGAAATTGTCTGGATTTCACATTGCATGTGTATTTAATTCAAGCTCTTGAAATATGCAAGATATTTCAGTCTAAACGGACCAGTAGAATACATATTGGTTCCATTTATCTGAATACTAAAATTATCACATTGACATTTTACACATATATACTGAGGTTATGTTTCTCATGGATGACTGTGTTTTAAAAGGATGATGATTTTCAATAATTTTAGTACAAATACTAGTGCAATGTTGTCTTTGACTCAGGATAGACTGCATAGAGGAAAACTATTCCAATAATCTGAGGAAGGAGAGGAAAAGCAGGAAATGAGTTGGAAAAATAAGAAGCAGGCAGATCCAGATTTCCTGTTTGGGTATGAGTGGGTCAATGTAAATTTCAAGGCAGCGTTATAAGGACCCCATTGTGTAACATGTCCGATGTGTGTGTTAGTGGCCATTACACAGGGTCACGTCTGCTCCCCCCACTCAGGACTCCAGTGCTATGGGAAAAACAGTGTTTAAAAAATATAGAGAGAAAGGAAACCGTAAAAATAAACGAGAAACAACCTCAGGGGCAGGAAATGACATGCGGCACCAAAATGTCTTCCGCTATTTGCACCTAAATCTACGAACCACACACCACACCATATTCCTTCCTGTATTAATATAACAAATAACCACATTGCCTGGCAACAGGGCTACATAAACAGTAATAAACTATATAACTTCATTTTAGAAATGGAGATTTTTTTTTTTTATCCTATGTGGCCTCTGCATTCAGTGTGCACCTACTATTATGATTATTATTGTTGCTGTTGTTGTTGTTTTGGTGGCCTAATGTGAGGTATATTTGATACCACATGTTATATTTTTATTTATATTTTTATTCATGTCAGGGTATCATTTTGCAGTTTTCAGTTACTTGCCAAAAGCAATTTTCAAGTACATCAAATCTTATTTGATAAAGTTCTCAATAGAGCACATAGAGTTTAACAATCTAGACCCGGAGGTAAAAAATACCATTAAATATTTTTTTTATCAATTGATTTCTAAACATTTCAAGACTGCTTTGAGGTTGTTAAAGGAACACTCCACTTTTTTTTTAAATAGGCTCATTTTCTAACTCACCTAAAGTTAAACAGTTGAGTTTTACAGTTTTTTAATTCCATTCAGGCTGTAGCATAGATCATTGAATCTGATTAGACCATTAGCATCTAAACACAAAAAAGACCAAAGAGTTTCAATAGTTTTCCTATATTAACTTGACTCTTTTGAAGTTACATTGTATACTAAGACTGATGGAAAATGTCTTAGTCCTGACATTAGTCCCCAGCCTACAGACAACAGAAGAGTTGAGCATTAAAAAAAGGCTCCATCCATTCAACTTCAAAAAATCAGCTAAATTCTGTCATGGATGTCACCATTATCATGTGAATTAAAGCAGTTATACTTTTGTAGTTATTAGTTTCTGCATATTTTGAAATAAACTTGCAGTTCTTACAGGTACGTGCAGTTCATTCCTCCATATATATATTTTTTAGATATGATAACTCATTACAGGTGGTAGGACAATGTGCCAAAGAAACCATATGTCATAGCTTTCCTGTCCAAACATCTGCATGTTTGAATACCTATCATTATGTTCTTAGATAAGGTCTTACTAAGAAAATCATAAATCATGTACTGAAAAAAGTTATTCAGCAGAGTTTGGCTTGGTTCATAAGTGATTTAAAGACACAGATCAAAAATCACTCTTTTTAAATCCCTTTGTGAAGTTCACGAAGGTTAGTGACATGGATCCCAACTGTGTGTAACTGCTTCAGTTTAAAAAGACCATGTGAAAGCACTTGATGAGTGTAGTTTTCTGTCTTGTGTGGATGCATTTCCTGTTGGTAGTTGGGCCTGGATGTGTCTAATAGCTTTTAACTTTTTTATACACAAAGACAGTAACATTTAGTTTACATCATGACATGAGCATGCTGTGAAACAAGTACATAAGAAGCTTGAATGTACTTAAAATGCACTTGAATCACTCTTAATTGGATGTTATTTGAAATTGAATTGTAATTTAAGAGTATTAAAGGCAGTCAGCTAAAATTAGGTTGGAAGTAAATCTCTAGAGCCTGGTTTCATAAACTTAGCTTAAGCCAGGACTATGCCTTAGATAAAATATTTAAGCAACTTTTATTATACATGTGTGCATCTTGACAGAGATATGTCAGAAAGGTTTAAAAATATTTCAGAGCAGGATATTCTCAGCTGAGACCGCTCAAACATGCATTTTTGTCTGGGACTATGCCTTGTTTAAACCGGGGTTATCTGTAATTTCATAATTTCTATTGTCTGTGAAATATGTTTAAAATGACCAGCATTTATGGTAAACTGAAATATAATTCTGTGTGATTTACAGCGGAACTTGTATGTGAAATATTTGTAGTTACACATTTGTAATGATGAATTTGTGTGTGTATATGTATATGTATATGTTACATTTAGAATTAATATCAAATAACATGTTAAAATGATGCATATGCTTTAGTATGTTAATCCACACATCACAATACACCAGCAAGTAAATCTAATATATATATATATATATATATACTTCTATGCACACTTATTTTTCACAATTAACAATTGTCTGTTTTTTTAATATGGTAGTCAACATCAAAATAAGTGCATTAAAAAAAGTTGATGAATTGTAATGTATTTTAATACAATTTTGATTAATATCACATTAGTACAATCTACTTTTAAGACATTTAATGCAATTCAGCACGCTTCTTTTTCGCAATTAAAAATAAAAACTATAGTCAAGTTCTTTAGTATACTAATCAACACATCTAACACATCTAATTATGTCTGAGTCAGCAATATTTTGATATTGAAAAGAAAGACAGTAAATTTCAAATGTATAACTGTGATAAAAGATCATTTTGTAAGGATTAGGAGCATACTGCCATACTGACAAACAGATTAAGAGCCATAAAACTCCAGATTTCATGAGTCTTTAATCACTCCAGCCGTGCTGACATTGTGGTTTTGCGGTGTGTGTGTGTGAGTGCTCCAGACTTTAGGAAGAGAACTCTCCCCGTTCCACATTCCCCATCCGAGCGATAAGAGAGTGTCTGTGAGCCGTTGTGTTGATCTTCACACACAGAGAGCACACTTTGCTCTGACCTTTACTCTAGCGGTGTGTGTGTGAGGAAACAGTGGGTAGAGACTCTCTTTTCATCACAGTGCTAATGAGGGTTAGGACACGCTAGCCAGGAAACAGCTATTGTTCCCTGTCCAAGAGCACTGCTACTGGCACACACACACACACACACACACACACACGTTTGTGAGGAGGTTCATTCAGCAATTCACATTCATAGACTGAAATACTCTACAACATGTCCTATTTACCCCACTGTCGCACTCTTTTGTAGTCACAGGAATTCAAACACGTGTATTTAATAGCGCATAACTTTCTCCTGCGATCACTTTCTCACCTTCTTCCCCTCCGCTTCTCTCCAGATATTGGCTCTGATAGCTATTAATGTGTCAATCACGCAGCACTCAGTAGGGCATACAGATGTGACAGGCCAGCGCTTTACTGCATTCTGTCATGCTGGTGTTAATGTCTTAGTTCCCTGCAAATATATACAGCATATCTGTTATCAAGCTGCGTTATGTTCATGTTTATATTCAGCGCATGATATCATGCTGTGGCGTTGTTTGCTGTAGTTTCGGCACTGATAGAGCTTCATGGATGAAGGACAGTAGGAAAGAGGGGATGATTGATTGTTTTTGGTTTAATATTAGCCCTATGAAAAGGCATATATATGTGTATATATATATATATATATATATATATATTATATATATTATGTTTTTAATGTAACTGTTAAAGTTGATGTAATCGCTAAAAATATATTCTGTGCTCTTATTTTGAGGAGGCTGGAACAATGTTGAGCCATTATGAAACATGAGTTCATCTTCAAAATTCCCTCATGGCCAATAAAAAAACATGCAAGAGTTAACCAGAGGTTAATTTGTCAGTATTAAGCGTGTGAATCCATATTTTGACGGGTGAATATGCTGATAAGTGCTTTAACACACGGACAAAAGCAAACACAGAGATCCGGGCCAGGACAGAGGTGACAGGAAACACTACCTTCAAAGCTTGTACTGGAAATTAATATTTACGCTTTGACTCTTGAAGGTGTACCTCCACTGTGGGAAGAATCACTTTAAAAGCTTTGACTGTTTAAAAAGAGCATCTCCACTTTCTCCTGTGACGTGTGTCTGTTTTCTTTGCTTGGGGGATCTGCCTCCTTTTTGAGCCCGAGGACCAGGTGTGGTTTGAGGTAAAAAAAAATGCAGGAAATCTCTTTCTTTCCCAAACAGAGACAGCACAGAGTAAACTATGTTGAAGGCAGTGAAAGGGTCTTGTGGTCAACGGCATATAAATGTGTTTCATATTGTATTTCGTGTTATTTTATGCTGATATGAACTGGTTGTTTTTGGACATGTTCAGCATGCACAAACATGTAGCTTCCTTTTCATTCAAAGCACATATGTATTCATCGATTGTAGTATATTAAAAAGGCAAAAATAGCATTTATTGCTCAGGTGTAGAAAAAAGGGTTGCTTTTTAAACTAACACAGAAAAGTGTAATCTGTGGGAAATCTACTCAAATAAAACAGTTAGAGTGCATGTAAGGCGATCTGCTCAAAGGTCTCTGTGTTTGTCTGTTTCTCAGGGATCTCAGGAATAACTTGATCAGCACCATCATGCCTGGAGCCTTTCTGGGTCTCACAGCTCTTCGAAAACTGTAAGTACATCTTAAAATCATAATCTGTTGTTAGAACAGGACACCGGTTACACACTTTACCAATAATGTGGCAGTGATTGCATTAGTTTTCACTTACAAAACCTTTTCACTGTTAGGGGCCGTTCACACAGAGCCTTTTTCCTTTCAAACGTACAATTTTCCATTGTTTTTTAATGTAAACACACGCTAGATGGACATGTAAGAATGCTGTGTTCGCGTCTTTTGCAGCGTCTCGCACATGAGCCGTGCATTTTTAAGACTTTTAAAATTTTTAAGAGTCAAGAACTTACAGTACGCTCATCAATGTCAGTTCCAGAACCGTGAAGAAGTCAGAAAACCCTGAAGCGTTGTGAATTTTTGTTTACAGTAGCATGTTGGCATTGCAATTGTATTATTTGATGGCATTTCTGAGCAATGTGTCTCACGTTTTTAGGTGCAAATACATGTTCTGTATGAACAGCCACTTGAGTGTCAGGATTGAGTGTCAATTCATAGAGTGTGATTTGGTGCAAATGTAATACTGGACTGGGACATTGAAATTAATCATAGATTTATATAAGTACTAGTGCTGTCAAATGATTAATCGTTATTAATCCCGTCTAAAATAAAAGCTTTTGTTTACATATAATGTATGTTAGAACCAGGACCACAAAACCAGTCTTAAGTCTGTGGGGTATATTTGTAGCAATATATAGATTGTTTGGGTTAAAATGATTTTTCTTTTATGCCAAAAATCATTAGGATATTAAGTATGTATCATTTTCCACTTTCCTACTGTAAATGTAATAACAGTAAATGTTTTTTAATAATATGCATTGCTAAGAACTTCATTTGGACAACTTTAAAGGCTTTTTTTTTCAGTATTTTCTTAGTATTTAGATTTTTTTGCACACTCAAATTCCAGATTTTCAAATAGGCGCATCTCTGCCTAATATTGTCCTATACTAACAAACAATGTGTCAGTCAGAAGCTTACAATATGTCCGAAAAAAATGTACCATTAAGACTGGTTTTGTATTCTAGGGTCACATGTGTGTGTGTACTGTGTATATTCATTATACATATATATACACACACATACAATGCATAAATATATATACTTAATCTGCAATTAAAGTGTGAATGTGTTTTATTTTTAACAGTACAAATGTACTTTTTAAGGAGAAATTTTGGTTGAATTTAGGTAAACACATCAATTGATAGTGGAGCATGTTATAGTACCCGTTTCTTTCATACTCTTCAACACATTGAAACACATTTACTAAGTCAAAAAAGTTCAATCACTCATACTACTAGTCAAAATGTAAAATAAATGTTTTTATGTTATTTGAAGGAAGAGTTTTTTATGCTTCCCATGGCTATACTTAATGAGCGAAAAACTATTTTTAACATTGATAAAAATAGGAAATGTTTTTTGATCTACAAATCAGCATATTTGAATAATTTCTCAAGGATCATGTGACCCTGAAGACTGGAGTAATGATTATAATTCAGCTTTGAATCACAGGAACAAATATACAATAGAAAAGAGTTATTTTACAATGTAATAGCATTTTGCAATATTACTATTTTTACTGTATTTTTACTCTAAAAAAGAAATATAGCTTATCTTATAACATGCATTTATAACCTCTGGTGACTGTAATTGAACTAATGTAAGTAGTTACTGTTTCAAAGTTTGAAACACTGATCACTGTATAATGATTGCTGTAGTATCAGTTCTGAAGCACAGATCCATGTTCTTGCTGAACTGGAACACTAAATAACAATTCCTCTGATATACTGTAATCTGTACAGTGACCTCTCCAGTAACCGAATTGGCTGCCTGACCTCAGAAGTGTTCCAGGGACTTACCAACCTCACAAAATTGTAAGTAATTTTTTTCTGAAACAAATATTTATTGGAATACAAAAACACTGAAGATCAGTATCGCTCTTGAGAGTGTTGCTGTGTTCTACAGAATAACATATGATACACAAAGTGTCTTTTGTAAATAAAGCATTTTATAATGTATAATAATAATTCTTGTTGTATTTAAGAGTTGCAAAATGTGTCATTTGTGTTCTTATATTATAGAAACATCTCTGGAAACATCTTTTCCTCTCTGGATCCACATTTGTTTATGGATTTACACTCTCTGAAGCTGGTGTGAGTTAAAGTGAATGTTCTAGTAGAGCACATGCTCATTTATTTTGTATAGAAAGAGATATTCCTGGGATTTCTAGCATTTTCATCATTTTATAATGCACAAAACTAAGACTGTGCATATCTATAATTCACAACTGTATTCACATTGTTACCACTAGGGTCATGATTAACTCTTCAGCATGACATACAGTCACATTTAAAATGTGTAAATGACTTTTTATTAAATAAGCACAATTTCTTAATTCCTTCAGTTAACTTCTGAACAACAAGCTTTATCTAATTCTTACCTCCAACTGTGTGCTCAATAGGAACTTTCATTCTGAGTTCCTGTCATGTGACTGTGATCTGCGCTGGGTCCCAGGCTTTTTCCGCAGCAGTTCAGCTCGGCTTGGGGACGAAACACTGTGTGCATATCCCAGAAGACTTCAGAACAAACCCCTGCGACTTCTGAGGGAGACTGACCTCAGCTGTGGTGAGCCAAATTAATATCAGTATTGTACAATATCATATTCAATTATAAGTGAAGTAACTTGTGGCCAGGTATGGGGACCCAGAAATTCGTATTTATTTGTAAAAAAAAAAAAAAAAAAATCTCTCTCTATATACAGAAGACTGGGTCTAGTTGTTACCTTTTTTACTCCAGTATGTCATAAAATGTCATAAAATAAATAAATATAAATATAAATAAAAATAAATAAATTATATATATATATATGTGTGGGAAAGGATTAATTGCAATGATCAAATGATCACAATATTATTATTATTATTATTAAAAGGGTTTTATTGGACTTTGACTTTTATGATGTAGCTCTTGTGACTACTTCCAGAAACAAAATTATTCAGTATTAAAACTTGCATAATTGATCATTAACAACAACTTCTTAGGCTTTGATCAGTTTTGGTATTTTGGCTGAACTGCAATGTTGCTCAATCCTTGTGTTTTAGCCAGCTAAGATCAAGTACATTTGCTTAAAAATTCCCTGTTTCTCTGGCTTTTGCCACAGGGGTCTGATTGTATTTCTCAGTGACTTTCTGTTAAGCCTCATCTCATCTTTCTGGTAGACATACGCTGCATTTTTCCGAGTCCTGGGCCTCAAACCAGGGCTCCTGTTACTGTTTTAATATCAGCTCATTTCGCCATCTCTTCCTCTGCTGCCCTTAAACATATTTATGTTGGCCAGAAGCACATAGCTGTGACCGACTAGGAAAGATCCCTCTGTGGGTTTGCAGTTGTGAATACATATCCTCAGTCCTCGACAAGGGACTGATTCACCCAGGCTGTTTCACAAGGAAAGCTGATTTTGAATGATTACACGGCAACAAAACACACAAAGAGCTTTCTTACACCTCCTTCTACTTGTGTGCGACAAAGAACACGATTGAAATTTCTTCAGTTATTAACAGAGGAGATGCCTAGCAGTGCAGACTAAAGATGAAAACAGAAATAATTGAAAATAATTTTTGATTCATAAAAAAAAGCCGAAGGTGCACATAACAAAAGAACAGCAGGAGACAGTGAGAATCCACACACAATGTAATCTATATCTGCACCTTACAGATGATTACATGGGCATTTTGTTACATTTTAATTCAAATATTTCAGATACTCATGATGTACTATTCTATTCTGAAGATTGGAGTTTAAAAAAATTTACTTACCAAGGCTACAGTACATTTATTTGATCAAAAATGAAGAATTGTCTCATAAACTTGCAATTTAGACTTTTTTTTACGTAATTGCAAGAAATAAAGTCAGAATTGTAAAAAAAAGTCAGAATTGCTGAATTCCTCTAAGAATATATTGTTTATCTTTTCAATGTTTTTGATCCTCAGAGGGTCCGCTGGAGCTGCACACACTGTCTCTGTTACCCTCGCTGCGACAGGTCGTGTTTAAGGGAGACAGGCTGCCTTTCCACTGCACTGCTTCACTGGTGGACAAAATCACTGCTCTTCACTGGCGTCACAACGGACAGCCTGTCACCTCTGACCCTACCGATGGAGTTCATCTGGAGGAGAGTGTACAGCATGACTGCACCTTCATCACCAGGTAACACATACATGAATAAACTAAACATGATTTACTGATGGATGTGACCCTGGAACACAGAAATATCATAGGTATATTTGTAGCTATAGCCATGGCTACAGATCATGTTGCATGAGTGTATTTATGATTTTTTGAGTTGTGAAAGAGTATTGCAATTTAAAATAACTGTTGTCCATTTGAACATATTTTAAAATGTAATTTATTCCTGTGATGCAAAGATAAAATAATTATTCCTTTCTTCAGTCTCACATGATCCTTCAGAAATCATTGTAATATTAAGTACGGCTTATTATTTTTAGTGTATGCACAAGGGAAGAGAACAGACCAGAATTATAGGGAAGCAAAAAGAACGATGTGAAAAGACTCAGACTCTAAATTAAACAGTGGGCTGAGAGATTAATTTGGGGAAAAAAGAATAAAAATCAATACAAAAGTAATGAGCAATGGCACGCAATATGTTTCTATTCTGTTACAGTGAGCTGATCCTGTCAAACGTACACGTGGAGGCGAGCGGTGAGTGGGAGTGTGTGGTGTCCACGGGCCGCGGGAACGCATCACGCAGCGTGGAGATAGTGGTTTTGGAGAACAGTGCCTCCTTCTGTCCGGAGCAGAGAGTGACTAACAACAGAGGGGAGTTCAGGTCAGAGATTCTTCCTGCAGCTTATCTGTGGCTTAATAATGCTCGTCTAGAAAAGTCTGGCAATGTGTGAACTGTTTGATCTCTTTGGCTTCAGGTGGCCTAGAACTCTGGCTGGCATCACTTCCTACCAGCACTGTCTGCAGCTGCGCTACCCCTCCTTAACTATAGGAGGTGGTGTGGAGCAGAAGAAGGCTTCGCGTAACTGTGATCGCTCTGGACGCTGGGAGGAGGGAGACTACTCTCAGTGCCTCTATACTAATGGAATCACACGGGTCCTGCACACCTTCATACTGGTTTGTCACATCTTAGCTTAGTGTGGTGCTCGTTTCTCATTGGTTCCCACTTTTTTCTGGATCGGAAAGGCTCTAAAACGGCAGCTTTGCCAGACTAACTTTGTTCGCGAAGTGAATGTAGCGTCAAAGGAAGTATAGGTGGGCCCAGGCTAGTGCAGATTACTAATATGTAAGACAATTAAAGCTCGCCATCAAAGAGTATTACACGTACTTAAGTGTAATGTTAGTGCCAACTGTATGCTGCAGTTGCAAAAAAAAATATTTAAAAGTTTAATTTTATATTGAATGCAGTTGGGCTTGAAAGTGTTTATTAACCCACTTAAGTAGGACTGAAGTTAGATGTAATAAAAAAATATTACAGATATTGTTTTTGAAATATGGTTAAAGTGTACTGATTATTTAAAGTATTTTTGTAAACTAAAATGCTAAAAATATTTTCATGTCATTTTAATTTAAACTTATATGTTATATATTTAAAATTATTTCTATTTGCACATTTAAAATGATAAAATTAAAATTTAGTGCATGATATATTGGTTTTAAATCAAGTAACACACTAAACTTAAACATTAAGTTTACATGTCCTTTAGTATCAAAATAAATGTATTTTAAAGCAACATTATTTAATCAATGATTTAAAATGTTACAAAATACATTTTAAATTTTACACTATTACAAAATTAACGTTTAAAAGTATATGAATGAATGAATGAGTGATGCATTAAGAAACATACTGTAGTATATTTATTTAATAATAATAAGTGCTAATTCAATACTATTAATAACACTATTTTTACTGTTATACTGTACATCGTAGTAGTGAAAAAAAATATGATTATTTTTGCACAATATTTCGTGCAAAAATATCATTTTATGATGTTTTAGAAAAAAGGCTTTTATACTCATTTTATATATTAAGGCAGCATTTTTTGTATTTAATTATTTATTTTAATATAATGTATATATAATTGAATCCTGTGAATTTTCAGCTTCATTACTCTTCAGTGTCACATGATCCATCAGAAATAATTTTAATATATTTTTATTAATTCCATTTTCATAGTTAACTCTCTACTTCTCACTCAGATGCCCATGAACATCTCCAACGCGGTGACTCTGGCACACCAGGTGCGATCATACACTCTGGATGCTGCTGGCTTCACAGACACGGTGGATGTTCTTTATGTGGCTCAGATGATGCACAAATGCATGGACTACGTGACAGAACTGCATGAGGTCTGTAGGACACTGTATTCAGCAGCATATCTATTGCATTTGCGTCCTTACAGAAATGTGCACTCCTTCTTCCCAGCTGTCCGAGGTGCTGGTGGAAATGGGCAGCAACCTGATGCAGGTAGATGATCAGATTTTGGCTCGAGCCCAGAGAGACGAAAGAGCCTGCAGTTCAGTCGTCTACATGCTGGAGACTCTCGCCTGGCCTCAGCTGCACTCTCACGCACAGGACTTCTCCAAAGTACGTTTTTATATTGCACATATAAATTATTCTTGTTGATCGTCTATTGCTATTTAAAATTGCTGTTTTAAATAAACGCTGTTCTTCTGAACATTGCATTTATTATGGAATCCTGATTAAACACAGCGTGTAATATAAATGTATGTTTCACACAATATAGTATAATAAAAATAAATAATGAGTAATGTTATCTGAGCACCAAATCAGCATATTTCCTCGCTTTCTTAGAGTTCTCGTAACATTGTGATGGAGGCTCACCTGATTCGTCCTGCTCATTTTACTGGCATGACCTGCACAGTCTATCAGAGAAGAGAGGCGGCAGGAGGGAACCAGGGGAATGATGGGATTGAATCATCTCTTGAGCAGCAACTGCGATTTCGCTGCACCACAGGAACACACAACACCTCACTGAATGCTTTTCATCTCAAGGTTTGTCATGTTTTGTGTGTAAGTGTACACTTGTGTATATATTTACAGTGATTGATTGATTGATAGATAGATATCTATTGATAGATTATTTTTCCTAGTGAAAAATAAATATATTAAAATGCATTTAAAATATATTTATTTAAGTATACCACAAATACATTTACAAATGTAATTGCTAAAAAAATACCCTGCAATTGTAATTTAATATATAACCTGGTATACTTAAATGAAAACGTCACCGATTTTCCATATTCCACTTTGTTCTTCCTTAAACTTAAGACGAATTAGACGAACATTAAATAAATGTATTTTCAAATATACAATTTTTTTAATTGGGCACTAGGGCCTAAATCATTACATTTAAGTATGAGTGTATTTTATCAGTGGTAAGTACTAAATTGCTACTTTTTCACGAAGGGAAGCTTTTTGTTTTTACAGGGGAAAATGTGTTTTTGTGTTGGCTAAAAATCGTTTATTGTCATAATCATGTGTCTACCATACTGGTACTACTGCTGATTTATAAATGTAAAAACTTGGTAAAATCACTGAAACGCATCGTTTTTTGTTGGCCTTTACTTTATCTTGTGTTTCTCTCTCTAGAATGCAGTGGCTCTTGCTTCAGTGTCTCTCCCTGCATCTCTATTTCCGCCAAACTCTCCTCCTGACTGTAAGCTGCAGTTTGTGGCATTCCGCAGTGGAAGATTTTTCCCATTTACCAGCAATTTCACAGGACATTCGGACCTTGCCCGCAGACGTGGCGTCAACACTCCAGTTATCTACGTTGGCCTTGGTGGGTTGCCTTCGGCTCGAGCATTCAAGGGATTGAAAACATTCATCAAATTTTTACAATGTACTGATGTAGTACAGGCATTTCGGGAGAAGACCAACACGATTCACCCTTGGATTTTTAGAAACATTTACAAGAGCACAGATGTAAACTTTCCTGCTTTCTCACTCTCCTTTTTTTCAGATGGATGTAGCATGTGGAATCAGTCCGATCCTGTTATCGTGTCACTACGACACACGTCACCTGGAAATGACCCTGTTGCTGCCCACTGGAGCTTTCAGGCGCTGGAGCATCATGGGAGTTGGAGTCTGGATGGCTGTCAGGTGGCCCACAGTGATGCTTCCACCTCTACACTGCGCTGCTCTGTGCTGAGCAATTACGCTGTACTTCAGGTAACAACTTTATAAAAAACAGATATGACCTGTGAGTACTGTAATGCCTTCTAAGATGTACATTTCAGGCCAACGTCTCGCATATCCTTCATGTTGGATCCCAAAATGCATTGTGCTGAGCTCTGGTCTAATATGATCAACATAGCAACACAAATGTCAATTGTATATTTAAAATTGCAGTATTATATTTCAGTCAGACCTCAAAAATGTTAAATCAATCAAAAAATGGATGCTGACTGACACCAAACTCCATTGGATTCAATCAGAAGTTCAGTCTTCTGCACAAATTACTAATTGAGTGATATGTTGGGTTGATTGTTATATCAAGTGTGAGATTTTATGACTGTTATGATGTTGCCTTGAAATGTAGGAAGTCAACATCAAGACAGCTCAGTAGTTTTTGGAACAGAACCACTGATACAATGGAATGGAATGTCTAAAATATATCATTGTGATTTATTATTATATGTCCATTCATTTGTGTAATTTCTAACTAAGAGCAAATAATATCAGCTTAATTAATAGCCTGGTTGTGGTTGGTTTTACATTTACATTTACATTTATTCATTTAGCAGACGCTTTTATCCAAAGCGACTTACAGGTGGGGAAAACA
>JAUMHI010000046.1:13596263-13607845 GCA_032359435.1 Enteromius unitaeniatus | reverse complement strand
AAAAAAAAAAAAAAAAAAAAAAAAAAAAAAAAAAAAAAAAAAAAAAAAATATATATATATATATATATATATATATAAATATAAATAAACATTAAATAATTAATAATTGCATAAAAAAAATCAGCTTTGTTTTAATAAAAACAAGCAAAAAACTTTGACTAAATCAAAATTATTCAAAGAAGACAGAAATCTTTATATATATATATATATATATATATATATATATATAAATAATTATTAAATAATTAATAATTATATAAAAAAACTGCTTTATTTTAATAAAAACAAGCAAAAATCTTTGATTAAATCAAAATTATTTTAATGTGTGTTAAAATGAAGGCTTTTAATAAGCTAAAATGAATACATAAAAAATGATATGCAGTCTAATAAAGATCTTGTTTGAATCTCTTTGCAGCTGGTACAAGCTGGTAGATAAGAATGGGAAACAGGAGAAGGACAGAGGGGAAGTTCTTCTGGACATTCAGTTCATGAGGAACAACCTGACAGCCAGCATGTTTGACCTGTCCATGGCAGACAAACCTCGCTCTGGCATCGGCAAACTCAAGGATAAGATCCGTGGTAAGAAGAAGGACGGCCTGTCGGATTCTGCATCTGCGATCGTGCCGTCTTCAGTGGGAACAGACAGTGAAGGGGAAGGAGAGGGTGGTTCAAACAACCCTAAGAAGAAATCAAAACTCAAATCCTTGTTTGGACCAAAGACAAACCTCCAGAGGAATGTGTCCCAGTCCATGTCAACCTTGGGGACCCTGCCTGAGAAGAACAGTTCACTCAGCAGCAGCAGATCTTCTGGCCTTAATGTGGACTCTCCTGATGGTAAGGTCATAGGTCATCTTGTCCTTTTTCAACTAGTTAGATAAAGCTTTTTAATTGTCCTCTGTGAATGTCCTCTGTGAAAGTTTTGCATAATATAATATTATTAATATTAATAATAATAATAATAATAATGTTCAGATATTTAAGCCACAGTTTATACATACATCATACATACACTTGAATCAGTTCAAAACATTAATTTCAAATATTTGTCATTAATTAAAATCATTTGTTGTGGGACAAATAGGCATATACACTAAACAATTTGGAATAATTATGATGTAAAAAATAATTTTGATAGAACCATTTGCTAAAGTTACAATAAAAACAGTAATGCAAAATATTAGTACAACTTAAAACTAAAAGTTTATTATGCTTTAAAATTGTATTATTTATTTCATGCAAAGCTGAATATTCAGCATTGTTACTCTAAGTCTTCAGTGTCACATGATCCTTCAGAAATTATTACAATATGCTAAATGGGTGCTTGAGACAAGAAAAGAAAAAAAGAGAACAAGAAAGAAAGAAAAAACAAAAGTGAACACACACACACACACACACACACACACATATATATATATATATATATATATATATATATATATATATATTAATATGAAATAATATAAATATGTTGTTTTTTAAGACATTTTATCATTTGGCCAGGTTTTACACTATTTATTGGGTTAAGCTCTAAAAGGTCTGCTTTTACAAGTGTGAATACAATTTTTGAATTATGTAAAAAAAGTGAAGTAATTTAAGCTGCAGTTAATTTTCACTTTGACATATCAACAAGTCAACAAACACGAAGTCACTGAAAATATTATTTTGTTGTTAATAGTATAGTTAGATACGTTTCTGAGAGTGTTCAAATAAATTTTGGACCTCATCTACATACTGTCCTCTTCTCTTCTCTTGCAGTGAAAAAGAAGTTTAAAATCCTGGGACACAAGCGTACTGAGAGCTCAGACAGCAAAGTGTCTCTTGGCCCCTTTTCTCTTCTGAGCCGCTCTAAACAAAACATCCAGGAGCAGAATAACCTCTGTATAAATGGCAGCCATGTTTATGCGGAGGATCAAGAACCTAAAGCAAATTTTGGCTCCACACTCAGTCTAAACAGCTCTGGAAAGGGTTCAGTAGAGGATGTTCGCAAATACCACCAACGAAATACCTCCGACATCTCCATCGACTCGCTTAAAGGCCTGAGTATCCCCTCGTACAAGCCTGAAGTGCCAGACAAAGCTTCTTTAGTCCCACAGCGCCCTCTAGAGGACAGGAGTCGTGTAGAGGTGGAGGAGAAGGGAAAGAAACCCGAAGGAAGAAGCCTGCAAGAGATGCTGGACCGTCAGGAAGAACAAGAGCATCGGAGGCAGCAAGAACGAGAAAGAAAACAAGAGGAAGAGAGGAAAAGCAGACTTGAAGAGCAGGAAAGGAAGCGCAAGGAAGAGGAAGAGCTGCAGAGGAAGCGGCGCGAGGAAGAGACGCAGCGAGCCGAGGATCAGCGGCACCAGGAGGAGACCAGAGTAACCGAACGACTCTCCTCTCTCTTTGGCATTGGAAAGAAGAAGGAGGAGAAGAGAGAGGAAGCTATGAATGAACCCAAACATCTGAATGTGCCGTCCTCTATAAACCCATTTGAAGACATTCCCCTCACCCCAGATACTCCAGCCTCTGTCCCAGAGAAGTCCACGGACCCACGGAAGGGTGTCAGGACCACCCTCACCCCGACGCCACCCGCCACCAGTGCTTTCCCCAGCCGCACGGCCAAAGTGTCCGCCGTCAAGCCAAGGTGAGTGCTCTTGTGCTTTAATAACTTCCTCCATCCAAGAGTTTGTTTAAGAGCTCGGTAAACTAGTTTAATCAGTCCTGCACTGGTTTATTTGGTAAGCCCACAAACATGGTATCTAGCAGAACACCTGAGCTGTTGATTCACAGCAACATTAAAAGAAATAATTCATCCAAAAATGAAAATGAGCTGTTAATGTACTCACTATCAGGCCATTTTAGATGTACTGGAGTTGATTTCTTTTTGTCTTCAGCAGAAGAGTAAAGAAGTTTGCTGAAATTGTAGCCCTTGATTCATAAAATGCAAAACAGCAGCTGCAGTCACTTAGAGAGGTAAAAAAAAGTAAATCAGGCAATATATTGAGTTCTTATGAAGCAAAACAATCGGTCTGCAAAAAAAATTTAAGAAATAGTTTATCCAAAAATGGATACTCACCCTCAAGTAGTTCCAAATCTTTATTATTTTTTTGCCGAACACAAAGATATTTCGAAGAAGGTTTGCAACCAGGCTGTTTTGGGTCATCACTGACTTCCATAGTAGAAAAAGATACTATGGAATTTTAAAGTCTGTATCTTTAGTTTAATTTTGTAGCCAACTCGTTTAAAAACACAAAGGCCACAAAAGTTTTGGAGAACTCCTGCTTAACGTGGCCTTGTAATGGTAATAATAAAAAAAGCACACTAGAGCTTGTAAATCTGATTTAATTTTAAGTACATAAATATTTCTGTTCGTCACTGTGCATTACATTTGTGCCTAAAAAAATATTAAAATTTATGTTACCTTGTATTCGAGGAAATGGCAAAAACACCTTAATTGTTTTAATTCTTGCGTTATACACTACTATGGTTCAAAAGCTTGGGGTCATTTATACTGTATTTATTTCAATAAATGAATACCTTTATTCAGCTAGGAAGCATTAAATTCTTAAAAAGTGCCTGTAAAGACGTGTATACTGTTAGAAAACATTTCTATTTCAACTAAATACTGTTCTTTTGAACTTTCTATTTATCAAAGAATCCTTGATAGAAAAAATTACAAACAACAGTAAGAAATCAAACAAATCAGCACATTAGAATGATTTCTGAAGGATCGTGTACTGGAGTAATGAGGCTGAAATTTAAATCAAATCAAATTCAAATTTTAGTTGTCACGTTCACATACATACACGGTACGACATGAAGTGAAATGTATTGCACGACTGCCCCAACAAATTGACACATGAAGAAAACAATTTAGTAAAACAATTTAAGTAAAACAGCAAAATAGAAGTGCAGTAGATAAGTATTATAATATAATTAAAAAGAAAAGTAAACAAGCAATAAAATAGAATAGAATAAAAAGAGAATAGAAGTAGAATAGAATATGATATGAATAAAAGGCTATAATTTATATTATAAAGACTATAATTTAGATTATATTCTAATAGAATATAATATATTTTATAATATATTTCATAATATTATTGTATTTAAAGAAAATAAAGGCATAATGCATTGTGAATCTATGTGAATAACTTGACTGTTTGGTTCAAATGGAACAGCACATATTTCTATGTGTGCTGTACATGTAATGCGCTCTCTTATTAAATAAGATCATTTTTATTTTAAGCAAAAACTTGGATGTTTTGTCTTTGTCTTCGTGCTGAGACCGCATGCTAAATTATAAGTCAGACTGCTCTGTAATGCAGTTAGCATCTTGCCACCTGAGAGCTGAGGAAAACCCAGGCTGAAACTCGACTCCTCTCACCTCTGTCTGCTCCACTGCTCTTAAAGGGGAACTCTGTTATTTAGACAAGGCCCCCTTGTGAAAATGGTTTCAACAGCTGGTTAATAACAGAAGATCTTAAATAAATTGCGCACACTTACAGGTCAAGAGAGTACATTTTCCACACAAGGTCATTACTGCTCATTCATACCTCCATTAGCTTTTAGTATTTTCATTCTTCTCTCTCAGCACAACTGTATCCCGTTGTAAAAGTGTGGGGTGTGGGCGGCAAGAGTTGTCTGTCAGGATGGGATGATACCATTGTTTTTCTACTAGACATGGGGGTTCAGGTATCACTGAGTTTCATACCCCTTGGGTGAAAGTGGAACATGTTGAGTCACTGTGATTTCAAGGGAATTTAATGGCAAGTTGGTCTGGCTATCATCTTTCACTTTTTCAACAGCAATTAATACCTCTTTGATTGTAACAAAGTTGTAACAAATAAACTGCTATTCTTTTAGGTTTATTTGAGTCACCGAAAATAGACAAAATAACAAATTGTGCATAATTTTAGCTGATCCACCTACTTCAAATGCATATTAAATATAGCCTGTGGTGTAATTATGGCATAATTTAGGCATCATGTTTTATATGAGCATAAGTGTGCCTCAGCCTAGGTTTTATTGTATTGAATGATTTGCTTTTTGACCTCACACAACTTACTTTACCTGTTTGGCTGAAAGGCATGTGATTGGTTAAGGAGGAAGGAATGTGGACTGGATCGTCAAGTGCTGATCTTCTGGTTTGGAGTGAAACATGCTGTAAAAGATGATGAGCTTGTAATCTTCCAGACAGTGACTAAAGCGACATTTGTCTTAGGAAAAGTCTAGGATTACCTTTTTTTTGTTGTTGTTGTTGTACTGGGAGCTTTAAGGATTTTAGGAACTTCTGTCTTATGATTAACTAATATGGTGAGTAACTCATTTTTCAAAAGCTGGGGACAGGGACCGAAAATGTTGTGTTTGTTTGCATAGATCTTTTTCACTCTGAAGTGCAGGGTACATTTTTCTTCAATCGAACGGTTTAAATATTTTGAAGAAAGAAAGATTAGTTGCATACATTTGTCTAGTATTATTATATTTATATAGTTACATTTGTCTAGTACTATTATATTTAAATGGTCTTTGTACATGTTTTTAACAGGCAAATTTTTGGCAAATTTTTTTTTTTTTTTTATTTCATGATGCCTTTTAAATAACCAAGCAAGATGTGACTTTTTGATGTAATTTAAGAGTAAGAAAAACATTGTTTATGTTGTGTGATAAATGTTCAGTTATACATATAAAGTGTTAATATTAAGCATTAAATTAGGTTAATATACTGTATTTGGGCAGGGAAGTCATGTTTTGTTTGTCTTAAATGGATTTTTGTTGTACTGTATGTAAAGACCAGCAGAAACATATTGGAAAACATTGGACTGTAAGTGCTGCTTTAGCTGTAAGTTGACCATTTTATGTTTTTTGCTCTTTGGCAGATTGGCTCTGAATGTACTGCCTGAAACAGATAATAGCCATTCCCAATTTCCCTCATACTCTGTAGACACCCAGACCACTTCTCATCTTTCCCCATGCCTCTCTACTGAATCACTTGAGTCTTTTGGTATGTTTTCTGATCTTCACTCTTCCTTGGCACCTGCTAAACCTCCAAGAGCTTTCAGTGAGTTAAGTGAGTCCAGCATGGAAAACCTTTTGGCTCCCAAATCTGACAAGAAGAGAAAGGCTCCTCTACCCCCTGGTAATCTTGGGGGCTCATTTAAGGCTGAAAGCCATCCTGATAATGAGGAACAAGGGCATACCCACAACTCTAAGGATAGGCCTGTCCTTCCTCTCCCAGACTATGAAACCCTCTTTCCTAAGAAGAGGCATGGGGTGATGGGTCAGACAAATTGGGACCATCTTATTGCAGAGGTAAACCAAAGAAACTGGGATTTCTCTGAAGAAATGAATGTAGATGGACCTGAGAGGCCAAATAAATCTGGGATCTTAAAGGACAGAACTTCCATGAACTTTACGCAGCACCAAATAAATAATGAGGCACCTCCCCCTGCTCCTGCAAGGCACAAGGTGGCACTCATTCCACCCAAAGCTCTTGCAACACCAAACCCATCGGTTGAGACCACTGTCCAACATGGTCATATCAAAGAGTCTTTATATGCCACTGTCAATAAGCCAAGAAACTCTGCTTCCAAGAACTTGGAAAACAATCCACCTCCTGCTGTCCATAGTAGACATGTACCTCAGGAGATGGAAAGGAAGTCTTCAACTCCTGACGCCATTACCCATCAACTCTCCCAGTCAAAAGAGAAGCCTACACCAGCTGCCAGATCCCTACAAAATGTAAATTCAAAGACTGATGATGTGGCTAAAGAGATGCCTACATTCAAACCCAGACAACAGTCATTAGGCAAGGACCCAGTCAGACAAGTCCAACCAGATGAGCCGGTAACCAATCAACCCATGACATCAGAAAACAAAAAAGCCGAGAAGCCACAGAAGGGAAGCATTTCCACAGATGGGTTTTTTGATGTAGACCTCCTCAAAAGTGCTGAAAGTCCAAAAGAACAGCATTTGGGGAAAGTCTCCAATGAACCTGAGGGGAAGAGAGTGATTGATCTTGACCCATTCCCAAGTAATAACCTACTATCTGAAGATCCCTGGGCTTTACCGCAGCAGACCACCAATGAAGATGTCCTGTTCGCTAAGGGTCCAAAGAAAACGGCAAATCTTGACGATAAGACACCAGCCTTTGATGAGAAAGATAACAAGTCTGCAAACAAAGGTACAAATGGTCCATCCTCAAACATTCAAGAGAAAAGCAAATCACCAAAAACAGAGAGTGGAAAACAATCACCCAGCTTCACTGAACAAGCCAGAGCCTCATTTCAAAGAAATTTTTCACTTAGAAAGAAAAATGCATCTCGCCAATACACCACTACTGGAAAAGCTGGTACAGAGAATACAGACCTGGCCAGAACAGTTTCTCAGACTTCACAAGATGCTGAAGATGTTGAGCTGACTGTAACCAGTGTTGCTCCGCCCAGCAGATCTGACCCCACCATGGTGACATCTGAATCCCCTATAGGGGGTAAGAACACTCTTCGCGCTTGGGTCTCACCATCAGAGACTCAGCCAGTTGCTCTGCAGAGTGGTAGTGGAAGTGCAGTTTCTAATTCAAGAAGGTGAGAAAAGTTCTCCCGACCCCTACTAACAACTCCTTGAACTCCTCTAACAGTCTGCAATCCCTGTTGTGCTAAAGCTATTTACCCTGAAACTACCTGAATCAATCTTTTGGTCTTGCTAGATTAAAGGGTATGTTTGTTCGATTGGTTGCTTAATGGTTGGTTCCTCCTCCATGGGTTTGTGATGGTTGGGATTGTGGGCCTGGGGCTTTTGCTACTGATTGTTGATTTTGTTTGTTTAAAATGTCATTGTCTTGAAGGATTTGTGTAAAATGGAACAAAGGCAGTATGTTGGATAATACAGGGGTTTCTGTTTTGTTATTGTACACCATATTAGATTGTCTTATGAGTCCATATGAGAGGCTGTATATGTGATATTTAATGATGTACACATGGAAGTTTACATAAATAATAATACATTTACATAAGACTAGTTCATGTTCATATGCTGACATGAAGGCAAGAGTGATGGGCATGAGTTAGAGTTTGTTCTGGAAATCATGTTGTTTTGTGGGATATGTGCATAATGCTTGATTGCTTTGCCACAATGATGCTGACGTTTGGATTTTACATATTATTCTCTGCTGTACTTTTATTGATCTTTTGGGTTGGTTGGAAATTACACATTGGGTGAGTTTGGAATGGTTTGCTAACACAATGTCAAAAACTGCTTCCTGCATATTAGAGAATATATTTATTGTTAAAAGTGTACATCCTCCTCTTGGGTTAAGAAAAATGCTGTTGTCAGCAGTCAAGTTTTCATGTTCATTGCATTAATATGTCCATCTCTCTTCTTACTCAGGCCTCACCCAGTGAAACCCATGAGCACCGAGAGCCAGTCTTCCAGCGTTATTGCTGTGGGGAAAGACCCGAAGACAATCACCATTAAGGAAATGGCTGAGAAGTCAAAGGTACAATCATTTTATTACTTCTTTCCGGCTTAGTATTGTGTACAATACATTGAAGAATCATTACAAATTGTTTAAAAGCTAAATCCACAAAGTAACAAACATGAAAATATGATAATTACAATTTTGGTAAAGAATAATATATGTAGGCAGAATTTGCGTCTACTCTCAAAGCATCGACTAATATTGTATCTGTCATGCATGCATATTTTTGGGTTATGAAAGGTTCATATTTTGGTTTTGGGAGTCTCAAACAGTAAGTTGACATGCATGAAAGGTCAAAAATATTTTTTTTATATGATATGCTTCTTTCTTTTCCTTTTATTTGTTCAATGACTCCCAAACGATTCGTTCAACCCCCTCCAGTGATTGGTCGATTTCATTTTAAAGCAGTGTTTGTGAGCATATAATGCTCTAAAAGCAGCAACTAGTGGCAAAACATTAACTAGCATTTTCATTCAGACCAACTTGAATTAGGTTTTTCTAGGTCAGCAATATGCTTCTATTTCATGTCAAGTTCAGTCAACATGAAACGTCTTGGGACTTGTTTTTAAAAACAACTTGTTTCAATGATTCAGAGTCGACTCTTTGTTTTGAGAGACAACAACTTCATACATGGTGCCCTTTTAGATTTAAAACTTTGTTTTCATTCACTTAGAGCTGTGTTACACACTGCATGGAAGCTCATTTTCAAAAAACCCTAATAGGATCATGAAAAACATTAGTCAGGCGTTCCCAGATTTTTCAGTTTTTCTTCCTGTATGTTATCCAGATTGTAGATAGCGGTCCGTACACTCAGCTCACGCAGGAGGAACTGATCACGCTGGTGGTAAAGCAACAGACCGAGCTCTCCAAAAAAGATGCCAGGATCACAGAGCTAGAGGAATACATTGACAACCTGCTCGTTCGCGTCATGGAGGAGAAACCAGCCATCCTGCTTTCACTTCAGTCCAAGTGTTAGTGTTTGATCCTAACATCTGATTTAAAAGTGCCCAGATCGCTGAGACACTTCATTATTGTGGGATTTGGCTGACACAGCCAGGAGGATTCTGAAAGCAATATCACATCTCTTAATCGGTCCATTTGCTTGAATGTAACGGTTGAGTTGCTGGCATATGTGCATTTTGATTTCACCAACAATATAATACAAATAAATTCTTTTTAAAGCATGGATATGTATAGTATATCAAAGCTGACAAGTATTCTGTCAGATCACCCTTTAATAAACTGTATTTTTGTTTCGTTGGATCATGGTACAATCGTCTCCTGAGAAGCTTCCCATCAGCAAACATATCGTATTTATTGATAATCTCAGTTTTCTCTGTCTTTCTATATAAAAGAGGGCTTCTTAATGCATTATTCATTGATGTCTTAAGCTTGTATTTGAAGATTTTCCTTCTTTCTGAAGTGATTTGTGTTCAGACCCTGTCTGCTGCCTTGAGTCTGGATCAGAACAATTAGTGTTAATGCGGCCTTATGTCTGTTGGGGCTCAAATCAAGGTAAAAATCCTCTTACTGTTTAGAAATGTAGACAATAAGCACTTTTTACTTGAACGGGGTGTTTAATGTATGAAGGATAGTGTTTTTATATTAAGTAATTATTTAAAATACCCTGTTGAATTACCTCTAATGAAGAATTCTTTTTCTTGCCTGTTACTCTGCTGGCGTTCCAAAACTGAATATATGCAATACATTTTATTTCCCTGCTCAATATTGACTACACATTTCTTTTTGTCAGCTGAACTGGCTCTCAGCTGGTGAATCAGCAGAAATATTTGAAGTCAAACTGCATGATTGTTTAATATTGTAGCGATTTTGACCAAGGGTTATTCTTTAAAGGCGGTCTTTTGAGCGCTGTGTACATACTGAGACATTCTGCAGTTCTGTAGCTAACAAGCAATAACTGTCTGCAGGGCTTCGTTTCCTGAATGTTAGGTAATGCTGTGCTTTCATCAAACTGGGATGTTGTGTGATGTATTTTTTGATGCACTGTCTGTTTTTGAGAGCTTGACTGTTGTGAAACCAAAGATCTGTGATCTACGTCTTAAGTCTTACCTTACTTAATATCTCCTTCCCTCTTGTGTTTTTAATCGCATTTTTGTTTAACCGTCTGTGGGAAGAGAATGAATCTTCTGACAAGGATGGAGGAACTTCGTCTTGTGTGTATTTGCTTGTCGATAATCTGTTGATTCTGTTGTCAGTCTTAGTTTTCTGAGTTACTGTTATATATTCATAGTCATGTGAACCTTTATAAGAGCTTCTGCTGTGTTCATTCAAGTGTTGTCAATCAGCTTGAGTGAGTTCCCTCACGGCCCTTACACTGTTATCAGGTTCTGCAGACTCCAAACACTCCTTTAGGTCTGAATTTGAATGCAAAGCCTTATTAATTATTGCTGATGCTATGCATATATGCACAAGATATATTTTCTAGACCTGTGCCTTCTCTTTTTAATCAAGATTCCATATCATTAAGACATTAAAGCCATATATTGGTTTGTTCCTTTACTTTAATACTTGTCGTTTTGATTATGCCTCAATTCATTGAATAAACTTAACAGAACCCATATAGCATGTGATTTTTTTAATACTGATATATATATAGTAGGAGTAGTAGAGAGAGTGTGTGTATATCCTTAGTAAAATCTTTAAAAAGTTTTGAAATGAAATGCTGGCTGGTAAATGACAGATTTATATTTGTTTTATTGACTGATTGATTGTGGTGAACTGTCGCTGTAGGCAAGGTATGATTATGTTTGTCATTTTTATTCGTATCATTAATGATAATGATTGACAATATGACTTTTGACAGCAATGACAACTAGTCTTTTAGCCTATAAATTTATAGTTAATTTCTTGTTATGTGAACAAACATAATGCAGTGCATGTATAGTACAATTAATGTTCCTCAAAAGCTAACATGATTTAAAAAAAAAACATCATTTAAAAAAAAAAGTATGATAATTGAAGTAAAATTTGCTTCAGTCCAGATACAGATAAAAACACAAAAGTTATTCTTTCTTTTATGTAAAAATCAATTTTTTGAAGGTGGTTGTTTATAAATTGAACAAAAAATACTTTTACTTACTAAAAGCCAGTCTGACGAGCGAAGACA
>JAUMHI010000046.1:13582488-13594041 GCA_032359435.1 Enteromius unitaeniatus | reverse complement strand
GGACAGCCTGAAGAATCCTCAGCTGCAATGCAGGCAAATTTTTTTGGGTTCTACCAATTGACTTTTTTGTCCCATAACTCACAGGATCTTTTAAGAAAAGTACGATTAACTGTCTTAATGAGTTGAACCTCGGCAGCGATGGCATGATGCGTGAGTACTTGCAGGTGTGGCTCAACAATCCTGACATGCTCAAACACAGAAATACTTCTTGCCTTTGCCATCAGCAGGACATGATAGTGTTACTGCCTCAAAAACAATGACATGGAAGCCATATTTTTGGGTAGATTTTTTACTTTTTAAGGCTGTGGTCTTAAACTTTTGATCACCTGGTAAACAACCTGTTTGAGTTCAAATGCAGTTTTCATTAAATTGCCTATTCTCTATTTACTGTCTCTTTCTTCTGTTTTTTCTTTTGGCATTTTGAAGCAGTACTTACAACCTGGTTACAATCCACCAGCGTGAAATATGAATATCTGTAATGTTTTCCCTGGTCTTTTAGTGGTAATTATTTTAGCATTTCTGGTCAAACTAAACTAAAATTAAGTATGTCCTTGGCAACTAGCTGAAGTAAAATATTTTATTTAGCCTAATATTAATTTTTTAATAGTTTTCATTTTAGTTTTGGTAACCATGTTAGGAACTCATTTTTATTCAACCTGCAGGGGATCTCCGCTCCACCTCTTGGCCTAAAAAAGTTTGAAGATGCATATAGATACTTTTGGTATTAAACTTGTTGCCTGGGGGCTCTTACAAAAAGATAAGTTTGAATCATTTTCAGTCTATGCTTTGGCTTATACTGCCATGGAAGTGCGTCTGCACAGTGAGCAGCATATTCTATTAGGTTTGCACAATAGATCTGAGACCTGTGAGCTTAACCTGGTCTGCAGCCTGCAGCTTGAGATGAAGAGCTGAAAGAGTCTTAGTTACTCATTTGTAGGGTGCAGCTTGTTTGTCTTTCGCATTTTCTGTCATCCTCCCTGTGAATCACTGGGCTATTATCAAAGCTGTGTTTGTGTAGTTGCTGTCTTTGATGTATTGGGATGGCAGACCACTGAAAACATGACTGTCTATCATAGAAAGAGATTGAGTGGAGATGGGGAAGAAAGAAAAGATGTACTGAGCTGGTCACCATAGAAACGCTTCCTCCTTTTTATTGGTTTGTCTTTTGTTGCTGTAGCTCATTTTCATTTTTCACTGTTGTGCTGAGGATATTAACGCGCCCAGACCGTTTCAAAGGTGAATGAGTGCCGTCGCTTTATCTGTTCATCAGAGTGTTCTCCTCCCACTGAGTTAGCAAACATACTGCTGGAATCTGTAAGGTAGCTGTAACATGAGGCTGCTTTCTTGATTTTAGTGGTATTTGTGCAATTTTCCGAGAGCTCTCTGGCCCTCCCATAGATATAAAGAGTAATAATGCAATCAAGGTCTAGAAGCATACAGAGCTGCAAGAATACTTTTTGTGCACACAGAAAAATGAAAACAGCTTTATTCGGCAATTCGTCAACTCTCCAAAATGGCGCAAAGGTGATGCAGAGGAGACAAATTGTTTAATAAAGTGGGAGGGTGAGAGCTTTTGCACTTCATCAAAAATATCTTAATGTGTGTTTCAAAGATGAACAAAGGTCTCACTGGAATGACATGAGGGTGAGTAATTAATGGCAGAATTTTCCTTTTTGGGTAAACAATCCCACTAAAAACGTGTAAAAAACACTCTTAAACTCAGCTATTTGCATTTAATAGAAATTTTATTATATTGCATTTATATTTATTTGTAAATAACATGCAGTTGTGTGTAAAACATTACGTTCTGTGGTTCACCTAAGCTTATTACTTCCATTATTTATCTATAGCACTGTTAGCACAAACATTAACATTTGAATGTGTGTACAGTTCATTAAACCTACATCTGAGCAATAATCTACTGTCTTCTCTTGGATAAACATAATGTTTCAGAGATATTCACACAGTATTCAGTTCCAGTTAATTGCACTTATTTTGTTTACCCTGTAATGTGTCATTGTGTATTAAACAACCGCCAGTCTAGACACTGTTTATTAAAGCATGTTACATAAATGTATACAAAATTGTACGGTTACAATCACACAAATGAAACTTTCTGTCACCTGACACATTTTGGCACTTTCTTTTAGTTTTGTTCCTTATTTGCTTCAGGACAATGAAGATACTGCATTATTAGACCAATAATAAACAAATTCAACTACATTACAACATCCATATTATCAGCTGTAAAATAAAAAAAATCTTTTTTTTTGGTATATAAATACTTGTAATTGTATATTGTATTTGTTATGAGAACAAAAAAATGAAAGGCCTGAAAAGTTATGAAATCATTTAATTAGTAAAAGGTTTTAATATTTAAGAAATAATTCTGGGCCATGTGTTCTTGTTGAATGTTTTATCTGTTTGATGCAAATATATATTCGGTGACATCTTGTATAAACACATGCAGTTTAAACATGTTTAATCCCACAGTCTGAAAGGCATTAAAATAAGCTGTAATTCACTTTTAAAGCTGAAGCATTTGCTTTTCTGAGAGCTGGTTGCTGTATGTTTCTGTGGCAGTTTTTAGAGACAGTTTGTCTGCTATGTGAGCACCATCCCGTTTCCTTTCTAGGAAATCCATATACAAATCTTGTGGCTAAATCCAACAGCTTTCTCACATCCCTTGTACATCCAAGAAAGACCATCTGTGTCCATCTAAAACAAGATGCATGTAGTTCCCGCAAGGGCCGATGTGAACAACACTTTCTCTTCCAAAAGTGCTCTGCTGATCTCAGTAGTCTTTGACCTAACACAATATGCCCTTTTTCTGTCAGAGAACCACGCTTGCGGTGGCGCAGTTGTTTGCAGGAATCCCGATGCCAATCCGCCGATGGCAGGTGAACATTTTGCGCAATTCTGCCCTGAAACGATCGTGCAGCCAAGCGTATAAAAACGGGTTACAACAAGACGAACTCATTCCACACAAATGACACAGCAGCTGGATCAGCAGGAAGTAGCGCTTGTCGATCAGATCTATATCAATATCCCGAAGAACGTTGAACACACTTATCGGCAGCCAGCAGATCCCAAAAGCAGCAACGACTAAAGACACCAGGCGAAACGTCTTGCGTTTGCGAGCTCGCTGGGCTTCAGCTTGGCTTTGAGTGCGATGACCTGGCACCACGCAATTGCGAAGCTTCACTGAAATGCACAGGTAGGAGATGCTGAGTGCGGACAGAGGAAGGACGTAAGTGATGAAGAGCGTGCTGTAAGCGTAGGCTAGCCGCTCTTTCTCCTGACCCATCCAGAATTCCTCGCAGATGGTGAAACCTTCATCCTTGAACTCCACATGGTACGTGTGGGCCACAGCAGGAGCCACCAGACCACATGACAGAATCCAGATCCCAGAGAGAAGATACGTGCAGGCCAGAACTGAGATGCGCTTCTTCAGAGGATGAACCGTGGCGTAGTATCTAGAAGTTAAAATTGCATTAAAAACATAATCCATGAATTTTAACATATTTAAAGTTTTTGAATTGAAGGGAAAAATTATATAACAATAATGAATCTTTTTTTTGTAATTAAATGTTTTTATTAATGAAAAAATAATCTCTTGTTAACCTAATTCATCTCTTGAGGGTTCAATTGCATTATAAGGACTCGTGGATTACTTTTTCCTAAAAATCTGTTTGGGTTCCACAGAAGACAGAGTAAACAAGTTATAAATGTTGAGAGAATTTACAATTATCTCCTTAAAATGCATTTTGATTTGCTGTCAAGGTGATACATATTAATGAAGAAAAATCTTCATTAATCTTAAAATGAGGAAATTATTAAAAAGAAAACACACACATATATATAATTACTATATTAATATTACTTATATACATTATATTTATATATATTCTGCAGATTTTACTGAGCTATGCGTTTTTACTGATCAATAAGTTTTTTAAAAATTTCAGATCATTCAACCTTTTATTACATGTTAAGTTTTGTTCAGAGAAAATTATTGAGAATAGATTTAATAAAGAATCGATTCTTCAATTCTGAGGGAATCAAGCTCTGAAAAGAGCCATAATCAGTTTGCCAGAAGCGCTAAAATGCTATTTGATCTCCCCAAAATGCTAATGAACTAAGAGATCATACATAGCACAGCTCGATATCAAAAAGTGAAAGGTCCTCTTGATCTTTTTAAAGTTAAGCTTGACACAGTCAAGGTCAGGAGATGCAGTCTAGCCTAGCGCATGTTTACATCAAACTGTAATGAGGACCTGGAAACCAAAAACACATTCTGTCTGAACAACCAATACAAGTTTATCATTATTAATTAAAATTGTTGATCTTTTTTGCAAAAAATGGTATATAAAATGGTTTTTTATATCGCTTCTTGGATCATGCTTCAAGCTAGGATTTTAAAAGAAGCTCTTGTATGTCATTGACCCTGGGAATGCTAGTGGCCCTAATTGAAGTTTGAGAGCTTTTCGTTTAAATAAGCTGAAGCAAATACGCAATTTGTTGAGACACAACCAGTGGGCTGTAAGAAATGGGTTCAAAACAAGACCTCTAAATAAACTCTTTTCATTCACTTTAAGGTGAGAAAGATCTATTGGACGTTTTGCTACAAATGCATCACTTTTGTAGCAAAGGTGCATGCACATTTCCTCTCCTCTGATACAGCTTAGATGAATGTGTCTGCATCCAAACTCCACGATAATATCAAGGGCTTTTAGATACAGTATTCATGTAGGCTTCATCATGTGTAAAAGAAGATGAACCAGCAGACCATGTCTGCGCAAAAACACAAACAAACAAAAAAAACCTTCACTGTAAGATAAATGGATTCTTAATGCATCTATTATACTACAAACCACCAGTTTTTCATTTTTCTTGACCATAGCACAGCACCATCCATCACTGACAAGGAGGGAAGCGTGAGGGTTAAAGGCTTTAAGAAGCCACAAAGTTAAATAGAAAAGGTCTATTATGAATATTATCTATTATTCAACGGCAGTTGAAACAATGTGTATCTTTAGAAAATAAAATAAGTCTAACCAAGTTTAATTATGGACATATACAGTATCAGAGAATATTTCTGTCATCTTTAGTTTTCTGACAGTCATGTCTATTCTAGAACAAATTATGTGTTATGCACTGTGATGTCTTTAAAAAATAAAAATAAAAGAGAAATTGCTCTTTTGTGTGTGCTGAGGCGCACAGGGGTGATAGCCGCCTGCACACAGTAGGGGGATAGTGCAGCCTGCTGTGTCAACCCACTCCAAACTGGAACATCACCGCCACTGAAGCACCGTTACCGGTTCTCTCCAAGCAGATCAGTGGGATCAGAACGTCCGTAGAGGCTCGGCTCCGAAGAGAAAAGCTAATGATGCACGCATGCCTGTTTATACTCACACAGTGATCAGCGGCAGCTGGATGCAATCAGTGCATCCCAATATTCATTACACATGAAGCAGACTGGTCCTCTCGAAGCAAGATCCCAATTCATTGGTCATATTCAACGTGACTCGGAGTGACCAACTGAAAGGGTACTGAATACCCGGGGCCTCATTTATAAAGCGTGCGTATGCACAGATTTGATCGTAGAGTGTGTGCACGCTTAAATCCATGCTCATATTTCAAAAAACAGTCTTTGAACTGAAAAAGTTTGTAGGGTCATGTCAGGGTCTGAGCAAACGCATACACTTTTTATTGCCGGAGTAATGGCAGGTTTGTGAAAATGTAAGCTGTTCTTGCAGCATGCTGCTTTAAATTATGAGGATTGGTGGTGTTTTATATGTTAATGACATTAATTAGGAGTCTTAATTAGACAAAGAGCTGAAACAATTTATTTGCGCGCAATTTCAAGATAATTTGCAATTCATAGATTTCACATCTGAGATAGACGCATACACATATTTCTTGTTCACTGAAACCCCTTTCTCCACAGCAGCGTGGCACTATTAGCTCTGTGGACTCCTGTCAAGGAATCACTAAACCTCGAGCCAATAGCCTTTGAGTATGAGATGTGATGGTTGATTTGTTGAATGTAGGCCAATTTGCTTTTGAGAGAGAGATCTTGTTTGTGAAAGAAATGACAGAACTAATGCATCTAGTTCATGAATGTAAAGAACAAGTTGTTGAAAGAAAGAAATTTTCACTTTACAATTGTAATGAAAACTGACTTGTGTAAAGACTGTATGAATGGTGTATTTTGCACTTTGGACAACTCTCCTACGACTGATCTCATTTAGTAGGCTTCGGCCTACTCTGTATAGTCAAGTAACTTGTACAAAGTGCAAAATATACCACAAAACAAACTCTAAATCACCGTAACGTTAGTGGGTCATTACAATGGTAAAGTGTTAATTTCTTTGCTTCCTGTAAATATGCCAAACTACATGAGCCCAGCCCTGTCTCATTCAGCAATCTGCATTATCTACTGTTCTGTGCAATTGTTCATTCATATGTAACATACAAGGGTACCTGTATTTTACATTTCTGCCAACATTTAAAGTATGCATTTTCGAAATATGATAAATATATTTTAAGCTGAAAGCTCACAGACACATTCTGGGGACATAATAAATAAATTGACATTAGTGTATGACTGTCAAGGTCTAGGTCTGGGAAAAGGACATGCTATAAAGCTATTTGAAAATGATAAAAAAAAAGTAATAATTAAGGCATGGTGAAAAGGTTTCCAAAACACTTTTTTTTACGACCTTGCTATAACACGCACACACACACACAAAAAGGTTGAAATCTGCTCAAAAAGGAAATCTGCAAAAAAAATTCAAGCTAAAATCAAGTTAGAAAAAAGGTGTCTAATTGCTATTAGATCAGAACAAACTTTAAATTTTAACATTTCAAGATATAATGATCTAATTTTTAGATTCCATTCTTCACCTGTTCTCTGTTTGAACTGAATGAAATGTGGCAGTAACTTCTATATTCCATATTTGTATTGTTGTAAACTGTAAGGATGCGTTTTCAACAACCTGTTATACAGACACATTAAAACACTACATATACTCTACCTTTTAAAATTTGGGGTAAGACTGTTTGAAAGAAATGAACACTTTTATATAGCAAGGATGCATTAAAAGTGAGAAAAATGACCTTAGTACGGTTACTAAAGATTTTTATTGTAAATAAATGCTTAAAAAATATGTATGTGTATATATATATATATATTTGTATTATTTCACAAGTGTAGGAGACATTTTTCTCTTCAAAATGTTCTGAGCTTTTGAATAGTAGTGTACGTGATGAATCCACTGAATCAATCTGTTATATAACCATGCTCCACAAAAGCCCCAGAATGCTAATAAAACATTGATGCAATGATGAATTAGTCACATTGTCAAGAGACAGTCAAGAGCACTCATATGCATCACTCACCTGTCCACCCCAATAGCTGTCAGTGTGAAAACCGACACGTACACTGTCACCGGCTGAATGAGGAACACCAGGTAGCACATGAATCTTCCAAAAACCCAGCCGCGAGGGTTAAAAGCATACGCCAGGGTAAAGGGCACACAGGTAGCACACATCAGCATGTCAGAAAAGGCCAGATTACCGATGAAGAAGTTGGTCACATTGTGCATTTTTTTGGTGTGGCAGATGACGTAAAGCAGCAGGTAGTTCCCAAAAACTCCAACCAGGACCACAAGAGCGTAGCAAGGGATGATGAGGGGTTTAAAAGACTGAAGGAGCTCCACTCCAACAAACTGTGGATTGCGCTTAGTCGTGTTTGTTGACTGCAGCACGACTTCATAGATTTGGCCCGTGCTGGAATTCTCCATGGTAAGGTTTTCCAGGCAACACGAGGGCATGGGAGTGCTGGGCCATTCTCCACTGCCATCCATCCTTACAGCTGGAATACTGCTTGTGGAGACCTAAACAGTCTGTGTTTTGGCATCATAAAAAGAAGAGATACACTTTGGTTAGCTTTCTTCATATCTCAACTCTGAATTTTAAATCATTACCAGATGAATTGAACTGTGTGAAGAAGAAGTGTTTCCTGTGGAGGCGTGTGCTACCAAACATGCAGTTCACAATATATAGCTGCTAGTTTGTCGTGAAAGTTGAGTTGGCTTATATAATGAAGTGAATTTAATGAGCATGGCTACAAATTTCCTCAAAGTTCCTGTTCTCTATACCGCTCCATTTTCCACACAGCAGTATTTCTGAACATTAGAGATGCAGGAGTCACATCTAAAAGCCCTTCATTAGAGTCTTAACTTACCTCGGATGGAAGGTTTTTGTAGCAGGTTATTCGTATAAAGCATGAGCGGGGCTTAAGATCTGCATGTTATTTTCAGTGTACGCTTTTGTCAATCCAAACAGCAGTAAACAGAAACTTGTAAGGACGCTAATGAAAGCCAGCATGATCTGAGTCAAAGATGCGTCTCTGCTGCAATCACACATGGCCGTTGCTGTTGAAATGCAAATGAGCCTCATTCACTTGCGGCCTCTAATTAAGTGAGTAAATGGTTCATAGATTAAGCGTAAATGCTCTTTGGTCTTTATTGTAAAAAGCTACTGCAAAGCAGTGATTGAGTTTTCTGTTTTTGCGCTTAATGCATTTTGTCTTAAACACGCATCTCATCACCGTGAATTAGTTTTTTTTCTTTTTTAATTTTTACATTTTAAAATACCCATTTGACAGGTATCGGTTATAGTCCTTGATTCATACATCACTGGTTGCGTTGTTTTTAAGCTGTTTAAGGGACAACATAGTACTAAAAAAGGCCACATGTTCAGTGCACTTAGTTTTATAGAGCAGGATGAACTGAATGCCAGTGACAACTTATTTCATTAGCTCAAATCTTCATCAAGCACATTCAAAGACAAGATTGAATAAACATCCCCAGTGTGTCGACTGGGTTAAATTAACAAGCCCTCATTGGATGAGATATGAAATATTTACAATGCATTTTCAGTATTTGAAATTAAGTGACATTAAGTGATTATCACTGAAGAGACCTAACGAGACCTAACGTGTTGAAAAAAGTTACCATAGAGGTTTTCTTGTTTAAACCATTTTAGCAAAACTGTTAGCGCTGTCAAATGATTAATCACAGTTAATCGCATTCATAATATACGTTTTTGTTTACATAATGTGTATTTTGAATTTATTTTGTATACAGTTTACCAGCCCGCTCACACAGGAATTTTTACATATTCACTCATACAAATTTATAATTTTTGCTAAATTTTATGAATTGCCATTTTGAATTTGTTGGAGTGACCTACACTTAACCCCCCGCCTCTAATCCTACCCATCAGACAAATTGTACATAATCAAGCGAGTGAGGTCATACAAATTTGTGCCACTTCTTGAAATACATATGAATTTGTCATGATACTGTATTTTTTTACACAGTAAACACACATATATTATGTAAACAAAAACTTTTATTCTGTTTGCAATTACTATATTGATATAATTAGATTAATATAATATAACTATTGAGAAGCCCTTCCTTTTTGTGCTGGCTTGTGAATTCATGCAAGCTCTGGCACAAACACAAATTTGTTATAAAATCTGAGAGCTTGCTATGGTTATGGACCTAGGAATATTTCAGTTTAATTGCTGTCTATGTAGGGTCAGAAAACTCTCAGATTACATCAAAAATAACTTCATTTGAGTTATAAAGATGAATGAATGTCTTATGTGTTTGGAACGACATAAAGGTAAGTAATTAATGGAAGAATTTAATTTTTTGGGTAAACTATCCCTTTAAGTCAGACACAGTAAAAAGTATACTGGTAGCTGTCTGTTTAAGGTTTGCAAGATCTAAAAATGTCATTGTGATGTCCTTGAGGAAGCGATCCTGCTGCTTGAGCAGGAGTTAGTGGGAAAGACCATAGGAAAAGGCTGAAGAGAAAAAAAGGAAATGCTGAAAAAATTTAACTGTATTTGGTCTGGTATTCTGTAACGTGCTGTTGTTTTTTAAAAAAGTCCTTTTTAATAAATCTACAAGGATAAACCACATGCTAAAATTCAAGCAACAAACAATAATAGGAAACAGGGCTTAAATACAAACAGAGAGAAACATAACAGGTGTGGGAATTAATAAATCAAAAAGCATTCAAACTAACAAGGGAATTCAGGTAGGTGAACTGGAACAGACAGAAAACCAAACCAGAACTTAACAGAATATTTTCTTCAACATGTGGGTGAGGCGTCTGGTTCATTAGATTTTATAGGTAAATAACAATTTTCAATATGAAGAATCAAAACAAACTGTTTGGTAAAGCTTAAAATAGCTAGAGGCAGATGTGACTGGAAGCTATACCCATTGAATTTACAAAAGGCTTGGCATTTTTATGCCAAGAAAAAGGGGGAAAGATGTGACATTCATTTGAAGTTCCATAGTATATTACATTTTACACCAATGGGTCAATATAAATTAAAATCTAAAGCAAATCTCATGATTTGTTGTACCTTTGCAAAATGTTAAACTATATTTTCAATACTAGACATGAAAATATTAAGACATTAACATTACGTTGTTATTTTCTGTACAGCTACTTTCAAAATCATTTGTATTGTGAAATTGCTATGCATACACACAAACTGACTTGACACTAAGACGCAGATTCGTTTTTTTTTTCTTATGGATATGAATAAATGTAGCATTACATCAATTGCTCACCAATGAATCATCTGCAGAATGAGACCTTTTAGGTTTCATTTTAGGTAAGAAACAATTTGAAACTAAAAACCTCTTAATGATGGATTTGTTTATTAAAAATATACAGCTTTCCCTCCTCATGAGATGTTAATTATTGGACTAGAGTCAGCTGTTTGGACCACTCAGTGCAGAGGGTATCTATCTGTTTTATACATATATGTGTATATTTTAGCAGACTATTCCTTTGACCAGGCTATTTTTGCCCTAATCTGAGTGTTGAATGTTGGCAAAATATTTGTGGACTCTCTTTTTCAGCTGTATTTCTCAGGTCTAATTATAACACATTAAGTAGAAGTGTGCTCGCTATGGACTTGTTTGCTTCTGAATTGCACCCAGACTAAACTGTTTTTTTTTGGTTTCTATAATATAAGTAAACAATCGCATGAGATATGTGTTATTCTCAGTCTCCAGCATACTGTGAGTTTCTTTAAACCACTCCAGGTGGTGGAACCCCCTCCCTGTGGGTGCTTCAGTAATGCTCAGCTTGTAAAAACACAGACTAATGGAACTATATAGGTGCTTTTCAGTGCTCACGTTAGAGCGAGAGCCCAGGTGAAAAGAACTGAATAAGTGTACCTGTGGTTTGCCGTACAATGCTGCCAACAGATTTTTAGAGAAATATAGATTAGAGAAATATAACTCACATATTCTATTTCACACTGTGCAAATTATTAAAGTTCTTCAGAGTTGGTTTCTGGCTTAAGAAATGCTATTGGTAGTAAACAGGAGGAGTGAAATTACCTATTGGTGTTCTGTCTCGCACATTAATCTTATTTTTAACTATATTTGATTACATAAATATAACTGCAATTAAAAAACAAAACACACACACACACGCAAAACTTAT
>JAUMHI010000046.1:13561937-13582388 GCA_032359435.1 Enteromius unitaeniatus | reverse complement strand
GCAAGCTGAACAGTTTAGGTAAGAATAACGAAGTTTTAGATGATTTATTTCACCAATTTGACGGAGCTGGGTGAAAATACGTCTTACTCCATGTGCTACTCTCTAGCGCCCCCCGACATCTGATCTGATAGTTGTTGAATAATGTATATGTATGCCTTAAGTGCGCAGCCTAATCTTTGTTTTAAACGTGTATTATGAACTATGTGTTTTTATTCTTATTTTTCTGTTCAGCACTTTGGTCCGCTGCTAAGTGGTTGTAAAGTGCTTTATATATAAAATTGAATGAATGAATGAAACAATATAAGTACATAGTTTACGAGGTGGCAATTTTATATGATCGGACCTCAGACAACAGTCTAAAATAAAAATCAAAGGCAGTTCATGATTCCTTTAAGATGCTTCCAAACAAGCACAGGAAGAAAATGCTGTTACATGTGTAGGTCTCAAGTGTATATTGGCTGAATCAATTCCTACACATCAGGACATCAGCTGGATTTCCCAGAGATTTACTTGTCTCATACCAAGCATTGTGATGCTGCTCTACACTGAAGTCAAATGAAACAAAAATGAAAAAGTGATATGGTTTAAATGACAGGAGGGTGAGGTCTTTAGCTTTAAACTTTAGCTCTATAAAGACAGCTCCGCCAAGGCTGTTAACACTTCCTGTGAAGTCTTCCTAAAGTGACACCATTCCTATATAGCCTGACACATCTGCAGCGCAATAAATCTAACACTCGCAGCAAGTGAGACGTGCGAGCGGCCAAAAATCAAATATATGACAGGATGCATTGTTCATGCAATAGTTCCTCTTCTCAGAATATCTTTTGTTTTCCCTTTAAATGCAAATTGAATTGATTAATTGATCTAGTGTCAGAAAAGACCTTTTGTCTAGCTGAACACGTTCAGATCCATTTTAACAACACCTATTTGTTGTGAATCAGTCTTATGGATTTGCCACAGAGGGAGAGAGATTCAAAACAAGAATTATTTTGATCACCAAATTGAAGTTGATTAAAGGTGTCACAAATGATTCACTTTACTCATGTGACATGTTTTTTCGCAGATAATATTCATCAAAAAGAAAAAGAAAAAACTTCACAATGGTATGTGCCTTAAAACACAGCCTGCTCATCTCCTACAGAAGGAGTAGAAACAGCTAAGATTAATCTTTCTGGAAGTCATTTAATTCACCTGTCGTTTTTCTGGCATTGTATTTAATCATTTCAACTTCTCCACAAGCCACCTGCTCTCAAACGCTCTCATTGAAACATATTGTGAATGCAGGTCGGAAATCTGCAATCTCCAATCCAGATGTGAAGCTTTTCATTTGATTCATGTTCACAAGCAAACGGTCTCACTGATACACACACACACACACACACACTCTTTCATAAACACTTACTTACGCACATTGAGTTACAGTAGACTCCTAAATCAATTGTTCTCTTATTGTTAAAGGTTTACAAATGCTGTCTAAATGATTCATTTATGAAGAGGACTGAATATACTGACTTTATTCTTGAAAAGAGGAACAAATATATCTTACAAATAGGCCTATTTTTCAAACACACTCTTGCTAACAAAAAGTTAAATGTGTTTAGAAACATTATAGTTTTAGTGTCAATGACAAATTATGAAAAAATAGTTTTCATGTTAGTATTTTCAACAAAATTTTAATTCGCACCAAGAGGGCATTTTACCACACCTAGGGTAACATGACTGTGATTTTATGACATTATGTTTGAGAAAGAAACTGTCAAGACAAATTTAAAAACTTTTTTTCTTACTTCTAAAGATAATTTACTGTGAAATCTGTTTTCTTTGCAGTGCATCACCAGTGTAAGCTTCATGGTGAAAACTTCTACACCACTCAAAATAGTCCATAGTTACAATAAAAAATTATCTTGACTTTATCTTGCGGTTATTTTGGGAAAACCAGTGGGGGGCGTTTTTTTCGCTCAGTCTGCGCTATGATGTAAAATAAATCATAAAACTTATTTTCTACACTGCTTTAACGTTTTTTTACAGAGTGTTCAATAGCCAAATTAAAAAAAACGGGTTTAATTTTCTTCAGCAAAGTAAAATGAGTCATAACTTAGGCTACAATATAGACATTCTTATTAATGAAACGTAATCTAGAGTGAAGAAATAAACAGTAAATATTATTTTTTACTGGAATGTAGCCCGATATGCATGCGGGATGCTGGATTTTAAATCGGTTGTTTAAAACAGACTATTTAATATAACCGATTTGCAGACTTCGGACTTCCAACAATGCCTCTTCTTTTCCATGAATAAGTAATAAAATTAGACTGTATAAAAAAATGACTAAAGTATAAATCAAAATGTGTGTGAACCATACATTTACCAGACGTAAGAGGAGAAAAGCACTAAATTCATTCATTTGCAGACTTGTACTTGTTAATCCAAATTTGAATTTGTATTAAAATCTTTGTCATTATGGTAGTAATACTTCTTATACGTTATTATTATTATAATGCTCCTACTGTAGGATACTGTATTGTATAGTAAATTGTAGGCTAACCGTCGAATTACACTATTAACTAATGTTTTGGTTTAGATGCATCAGATTTTTTTTTCTTTTGTCAAATTCACTTTAAACTCAGTATATCCAGTCACAGAATCTTGAGAAATGCATGAAATACTGAACTATTCAAAGGAATACGACGATAAATTAGACGTCTCACCTTTTTAAAGAGGGATGCGGTTTAGTTGATTCCTCGTGGATGCTGTTTGTTAGTTAGAGCACTCGCGCGCGTTCGTTTATCATGAGGTGCGCTACCGGACCTGAGCGAGAGCGCCAGACTAGTGTTTCCCACTGGAGAGGCGGGGTCAAGTGTGTGTGTGTGTGTGTGTGTGAGAGAGAGAGAGAGAGAGAGAGAGAATTTGGGTTGAGTTTGTCTCACAAACCTGGTGTCGTAGAATTTCATGACGAGACAGGAGTGACTCAGTACAGTCCGTTTTGTATGCTTATAAAATATCATGTAAGGTTTTCACATGTAATGTATTCAAAATTTAAATTAATATTTCATTAACAAATTCCAAAATTCATGGACTACAGTAGTTCGTGACCTCAGCTGCCAATATCCCTAGAGGACAAAAATACATAAACATAATAAAAACTAGTTCATCTCGTGCACTGTATTCAAGACTCCTGAAATGATGGCTTTATATGAAGGACAGACACATGTAGGCTACTCTGATTTTTTACTTTTGTTATTGATGTCTGTATCCAGATTCCAGAAGGCTGATCTTATTTTTAATGGTCACGCCAGTTACCAGTTGCCAGTTAAGTCAGAAAGGTTTTTCAACAAGATAAATAAAGAAAAATATTAAAGGCATCTCAAGTCTTACAACTGTCATTTAATAGAAAAAAAATTGCATTTTTAAAAAAATGTTTGTTTGTGAGTGTGTATGTGTGTTTTTGACACCATAAAGTAAATTACAATTTTTTTATTTGAATAATTTACAACCACAATTCCAGAAATGTTGGGACATTTTTTTTTCTATTTTAATAAAATGAAAACTATAGGAATTTCAAATCACACAATACATATCATAATATCATATCTTTTCAAAATGTCTTGCTTTTTCAGCCCTTTATTGTCCCTGTGCCAACTTTTTTTGAGATCTGACATAAACATAAATTTTAATGATTTCATTTAGGGAATAAAAGTGCAAAATTCTCAGTTTAAACGTATTTTCTCTATGTTCTATTCTGAATAAAATATAAAATATTGTCTCATGTAATTTGAAATACTTTTAAGTTTTCATTTTATAAAAAAAAAACAAAAAAAACATTGTGTTTTCAATGTGTTGAAAAAAACATTTCAACACATTTCCCAACATTTCCATCTGGGTTGTAGTTTTTCGGAATCTGGGTTGTCATTTATTTACTCTGTGATAATGTGTGTTAGCATGTATGTACATTTTTGTATTGCATGTTGGGCAGTATATTTTAACATCGATGTTACATAAGCATTATAAAAGCACATGTTTGCTGTGCATAAAGGTCAAGCAGTGTTGCTATGAACAGTTACTAGTCTAAATTTGATATTCTGTGCTTCTGGTGTCCTGTAGTCAAGGTTAAGTATGTTTACCTGATGGTTTATTGGCTCTAAACACATGCAGTGCTTTGCTCTTTGACTATGTCTCTCCCAAGCTGAGCTGCAGTTCAGCTGATCTCAGGGCTCAAAGAATAATTAAGACGAATGCGGTATGTTTTCTTTGATCTTTGCACTTGATCTCTTGTATGGCTCGTTTACTGCAATATTGGACTCTGCCAAATCCACTGTCCTCTTTGAGTTACCAGTTCACGAGGTCAAAGCTTAATCAAATAGACCAGGAAGGAAAAATAAAATGTATTTATATGGCTCCAAATGACATTTCCCTTCTGATTATTGTAGTACAGGCTGATGTGAATAGATCAAGGTTTGGCTCAAGTATGCAAAAGCATAGCTTTCTACAGATTTTAGTACATTTTTGGAGTTTGTGGTCAGTTTTTTGAAGGCCTTGGGATTGGAACATAAAGCAGTTTCCACTCTGTGATTATATAATGATGCGCTGTAGACTTTCACCTAGTAAATGTGGGAGACAAACCTTTTTTTTTTTAGGAATGGTTGCGAACTGAATTATTTTTACACCAAAAAGACACAGCCTGCTAACTTGTAAGGAATAGGTTGTTAGTAATGTAAGGTAAAAGTGGCTATTGATTATAATCATGGCTATCATCGTGATTTACACAAAGGATGGATGGACAAGGACATTGTTATGGAAAATGGTAACCGTGGTGACAAAATTATTGTGGTTTGTAAAACTGCTCTTGGTTGAGAGATCAGTGGCATGTTCAGATGTATGGTTTATGTAACATATCTAAAGAAATACAGAACAAGAGTTATACTTTATGGAATCGCATAGATTGCTGCATGCATTTACTGTGCATTTGTGAATTACTTTTTTGTGCATTTGTGTATCGCTGCACACATTTGTGGATTTTGAAACATTTCTATCATCAACGCATGCTGACAAATTCATAAAATAGGTACAATCAGTGTGGGAACAGATTTATTTATTTGCACTCTTGTAAGGAACTGCATGCATTCAATGGACACTTTGTCCAGTTGTTTGTGTGGATATACAACAACAACAACAATACCGCTTTGTAAAGCTGTATTTTTCTATTCAGTAATTTTAATTAATGTTTGAAAATTATATGCGACCCTGGACCACAAAACCAGTTTTAAGTCAATGGGGTATTTTTGTAGCAATAGCCAAAAATGTATTGTATGCAAAATCATTATTTTTGGATAGTCAGTAAAGATTATCTTACATGAGGATATTTTGTAACTTCATTTGGACAGCTTTACAGGGGATTTTCTCAGATTCCAGATTTTCCAAATATTGTCCTATCCTTATACACCATACAGTATTATCAATGAAAAGCTTATTTTTTCAGCTTTAAGATGATATATAAATCTTAATTTTGGAAAATTTACACTTATGACTGGTTTTGTGGTCTAAGGTCACATATATATAATGCACTAATCTCTAGATTTACATAATTTACAGTTACATCATCATTACATAATTTTAGCCAAAAACCTGGAAAACACTGTTGTATGATGGCAAAACTTTTAGTGATCCTTTGGCTGACGTGGTTCTGACAGGTAGATGTTAGGCAGAGTATACTCAAGGAGTCTTGAGTAGATGATAATCTATTTATTTGGAATTATGCAACTATATATATATGTATATATATATATATATATATATATATAATAGTATAAATAATACTAAAATAAAATGAACCATACCATCAAACAGTCTAAAGATACATTTTTGAATTGATTTGCAATGTGCAAACACCCAGAAACACAAATGCATGAACACAAAATACCCACACATTCAAAGAAAATATTGTGTTTGTCTCTTGCTGTGTGAGTACAAATAACCTCTTTAATCGTGACCTTATTGTTATTAATTATAACCCTGGGAAAATGGAATATGCAATGTTACAACCCATAAAGAAATAAATGATTCTGCACAGTGAGGTTAATTGTTTCACATAAACACACAGAGAAAAAAGTGCAGACTGCTGCTGCGAGTGCTGAGACAGCTGTGAATAAATATTCATGGCCCTTCCACTAAATCCTGACTCAACAAACAGTCAGAACTCACAGTTTGATTCCACATGTTTATATTCATGCACTTCTGCTCTGGGAATTCACTGAAAAGTAAGGTTCATTCACTAGATCAGGTTATACAAAGAGTCAAGCAATGTCAGACTCTTACAGACAGACAGAGAGATAGACATTGACATCTCTTGATAGCCTTTTCACACATGTAGCTAACCGAAGCTATAAAATAATCTATTATATACTGTATGTTGAAAAATTGAAGGTTTTTTCCCCTTATTTGCTAAGGACCAGGCTTGAATCCAATAGATAATCTGTGAGGCACACTAAAGTCCAGAGTTTGTGCCAGAAGATCAACAAATCTGGAGGAGTTTGAGAGATTTGCTAAAGAAGAATAGGCTGTCAGAAGAACAACATAAAAAAAGTCTTTATTGTTACATTAATTGATCCTTGCTAAATATAAATATATATATATACTACTACTACTAATAATAATAATAATAAAAAAAAAACATAAACTGAAAAACAGTAGTAGTATTTGTATTATGATATAATTATTTTGATTCAAGGCTTTTAGGGCATTTAAAAATGGTTGTTTCCGTTTTGCTTCCAGCTATTATTATAGCTTTAGGGAATTACATGGTACATTTGAAGGGCCATTAATATGCCAGAAATAGAGTCTGTGTAATTATGGGTACACTTAAATTGGTCTCACACAAAAATGTTTCCCTAACAAAAGTAGTATTTTCCACCCATCTTCCTAGAAGTGCATTGTGAATTCATACAAAATTGTATGAATTTCTTTTCCTCTATAGAACAAAAAACTAAGAGTTGTGAAACAATTGTGAAGTTGTGAAAAAGCGTAGGATGACTGAGCAATCAAGTAAGATGAACATTTAGTCAAAAATGATGACGACTTATTGAAATATGAGGTATAGGAGAAAAAGTGTAGAGTGATCAAATCATCTCTGTATGTTCTTCCAAGGCTTTAATAACATCAAACTGCTTAGGAACAACATGATGGTGAATCTGATTAATGTTTTTTCCCTTGGATGACATGGATATTTAGTAGAAGAACAAGCAGACAGGAAATACAGCACAACCCCATTATCAAAGCTCCTGTGTTCAAATGTCATCAGTCTGACCTTCTAATTACACTTGACAATGATAAATGGCATTAGAATATCTAACCTATGTGTTAACAGTCCTCTCTACTTTGAAACACAGATACACATTAAAACTCGCTCCATTAGACAAAGTATAATTCTCAAAGCTTCAGAAACATTGCATCATGGTGCTTATACTTGTAGCATTTGTATATTGCACTGCGTATGGTACTTGGTTTTATACATGCTTTTGATAAATTAATATCTAAACACCACCTCGCCAGATCACACATGTCATGCTTGGTATCTAAGGACTCGTCTTCAGACGATCTAACTGAGAGTGTATCTCATATGGATCACAACAGATCTATGTCCCAGCTCTGCGCTTTGATCTACCTATCATGAGAGTCAGGGCATCTTTTGGAATTCATCACTCTTCAAACCAGGAGGACATGATTGCCAATCCAAAGTCTTATAACCATCCGGACTTCGAGACTGTATCATACTCTCACCAAAGAGGCAATGCAAATATCGTACATATAACTAAACAAAACAAGAGTTTTAATATTAGTTATGCACTGATGGTTTTACAGGTGGTCAACTGACTCTCTTTTCATAACTTCAATTCTAGCTCTTTCTTAATGGTTCACCCTTAAGCCTTGCTTTGCACTTTCCCTTTAGTGTGAATGTATTTATACATGTGAGTTAACGTAGAGTTAATAAAACTTTTGCACAAATTAGATGAGTTTCTGATTCTGCCCCTGTAAAGTAATGTCCCTTTACGGTTGTGACCCTGCTACATGCTCTAATGCAGTAATACTGTAATCTATAATCTGTGGCCAAGAAAATATACCTTCTTAAATACACTATGTATTTGCTGAACGAACAGATTAGTTGATGGTAATTCTGCTACAGTTACTACTGGCAGCTAATATAAATGCTAGAAATTAATCATAATTAATAGTAATTATTTATATCAATATCGATATTCCCTTATTGAGCTTAAAATATGTTACACACTCAAAGAAATGACTCTTTTAACTAACTTAACTCACTAATGTTATCATGTATCCTGGTTCCACACAACCAAATTGTGTTTTTTTTACATGAATGGAATTTGTTGAATTTATGCAAACTCTTTGCGTTGGGTTAATACCATAGAATGAGGAAGAATCTATGTGAAATTGTTGCTTCACTGTAACTTGGCTGCTGTGGTTGAGTTATAACAGCCAGACAAACCAAGAGTAAAACTCATCAGGTGATGATGATTATGCTTGTTTTTTTTTACCTGAATCTCTGAACTGAACTTAGAGTCTATTATCTGTGTTGTATGTTCAATATTGACAATGACAGCCTTGTTATTACAGCTAAACACCCTGTATTTTCCACACATTTTTAAAAGATTTATTTTAGGCTCTTCTGATCCAAAAAAAAGGCAATGTAAGGCACACACAGACTATAATTCTACTAATATTAAAGTCAAGAGCCAAACTAAAGCAAAGTTCTCCTCGCTGCAGACTGTTGTGCGGTGACGTCAGGTACATACGTGACGTAGGTACTTGACGTATGTGTATGTGTTTACCACGCACATCAATATTAAATTCATAATTACTATATTTGCATTAACAGTAAGGGTAGGTTAAGGTTTGTTTGAGGTGTAGACATTAAGAGTAAGCGTAGGTTTAGGTTTATTTGAGGTGTAGACATTAATAAAACAGGTAGCATTTTCTGATATCAAATTGTGCTACCGATTTTAGTAGCAAAAATCTGGTAAGGTAGGATGAATCGTTTTATAGACATACCATACGTCACTTTGCGCATCTAGTGTTCATTTCTTTTGGAAACTCCAGTGATATGTACTTGTTGGTACATATTTAGTATAGAACACCTACTGAAATGTCACCTTCAGCACAAGCTTAAGGCAATGCCTGGAGCTAACTTTCTTTTTTTGAACTCTTTGGTTCAACTTGTTTTCCCCCAGGTCTGTCCCTCATGCAGAAAAAAACCCCTATCCCATCATTGTCGATGGCTACCTGTAGTTCTCACTAGACAAAGCAGGCAACCACTGTGTTTTTCCATCTAGACTTCAGTAACCTCTGCCTCCATCTCAGCGTTCACTGTCCAGATAAGTGACTTCTGAGATTTCCAGTAATGAATACCTTTGAAACAGAGGTCAGAGATAAATGTAGTATTTAAACCATATACACCCCAAAAAGTTTTGAGAGGAACAGCGTGACGCAAATAAAGTTCACAATGGCATGAGCCCATTTGAAGGTTAGCAAATGGTGTTTTTAATTAATATCAAGAATGTCTCATGGGAAAGTTTATAATCGTTTACAGACGAATCAAGCAAAAACGAGTTCTTCTCACCTAATCAGAAAGATGTCCTGAAATGCCTTTAGCTGGGTTGTGTTTCATTACTGAATTCATAACCTTAAATAGGAACAGTTCAGGAATTAAATATCTGGTGAGTGGTGCTAAAAGGTTAATGTTCTATCATTAAAAATAACGTACCATAGTAAACCCTCACTTACCAATAGTGTTAACCAATGTATTTTCATGAGAAACAACCATAACATTTAGCTTGCTTCTACAAGTCCTTAAATGAGGATTGCTTTTATCACTCTTGCTTCACTGTATTTCAAATACATAGCTTCACCAGGTTTGCTTTAACTACTTTTACTATGCCAGAAAAACCATGTATGTATGATGCAAACATTGAAATGTAGTAGTTTACAAATCATTCATAAGTGTTTTGAGGTCAGAACACAGTGAACTATAATTCACTTCATTAAACTAGACTACAGTATATTCAAAAGATACTAAAAATGCCAAGTATTTAATTAGTAAACTATCAGTATACCTACCTATAAGTTCACATTTAGTATAGTTGCAATATATAAAAACTTTGACGTAAACTAGTTTTGTAGTAGTACTGGTATTTATATATATACTAGAAAGTTTAGTCTCAAGGAGTATTGAAATATTATTGTACTAGTACACTGTTATTTGTAAAGTTACTACATTACCACATTATTCCTGTTTATATTAATGTACAAAGAAGTGTCGTACAGCGCCTCCACATACAGTGGCGATAATTTTGTCCTCCATAGCGTCAGAGTTTTGCCTCCGCTTGCTAGTAATCACGTCACTACTATAGCAAGCTCCTGATTGGTTGGTAATGCTCAATCATCACTTAATTAATCACAGAATTATTTTATTAACTTCAGCTTCGATTCAGTGTTAGTTTAACACTGTGCAGGGCACTGTGCACTGTGCAGCTATAGCTGACAAAAAACTGCAATGATTTGAATTAAAGACATGTTTTTTGTTATTTAAAGTGTTTTCTGATTTATACTGGGAAATATTTTAATTTCCAATGTAGTGTAACAGTAACATACTGTAAAAGTTAAGAGCTGTAAATTATCAGTATAGGACTGTAAATTAACAGCTGCAAGTACATTACTGTTATTTAACTGCACCATTTTTTTTACAGTGATACAATTTTGAAGTTTCAAGTGCAAAAATTTACAAAGTATATAAATGTTAAAGAATAGCAGTTTCAACACCACAACTATAATGATAAAACCACAGAGAAACAATATAATTGCAATCATTTTCAGAACGATTTTTTGCAGCTGATTAATGATAGGAACACCAATCAGAATCAATCTTGCTATCACACACTTGAGAATTTAAAGCTGCAATCGTGCTCGAGCATAAAACAAACAGACGATATCGTTCCCTGGTGTGGATGCAAATATAGTTATAAGTTAACGTTATCATTACCGTTCCCTTTCAGTCAGTGAGTATAAATAAGCAGCGGATGAAGCGCTCATTAACTCTTTGCTTTGGAGCCGAGCTTTATATGAAGATCCTGAAACCTTCTACAGTTCGAGTGACTGTGTTGCAGAGGCGGTGGTTCCAGTCGAGTGGATTGCCACAACAGTTTGCACTACCCACTGTTGTGTGCAGCATCCACTGGGGACTCAACCGTGCCCGACACGACTGGTTGCTATGATTGCCAGGGCCGCCAAGGGGGTTTGATTGAGTGGAATCCTCCACCGTATCCTGAACCATCGAGGCTGGACGATTGGTACCTGGGGGTGGCTCGTGCTGGTGCACAGGGCCCCACCTTGTTGCCTTTCTACCTGGAGGTGCATGATGAGCTCACTCGACCGTGGATGGCACCTTTCACTGCCAGGAAACAACCCAGTGGCTCGTCCTCCTTCACCACCCTTGGCGGTGGAGCAGCTAAGGGGTATACAGGGGTCCATAACTTCTGGGACAAACAAGCAGCCGACCTGCTGTCTCGAGCTGCACTCCCCGCCAAATGGAGACTCCATCCCCAGACGGTCCAGCTGATTTGGGAGACGTTCGGAGCCGCTAAGGTAGACCTGTTTGCCTCTCCAGAAACCTCTCACTGCCAGTTGTTTTACGATGAATCCTGGGAGAAACACTATAGGGCTGGTGCCCATGTGCAGTACCCCTTGAGGACCCAATCTGGGTATTCCATGGTTAAAAAAAAAAAGTGTTTTTCCCCGGCAGTTTGCCGTCCATGAGGGTTCAATCACCTCCTATATTCCATATGCATTAAGTTGATGTTATATGCGTATTTGTCTTTACCTCCTACTGGAAGGTTGGACTTTTGCGCGTCTTCTCAGACGTCCCAGTGCTCCAGTTACTGATGGTAGTGCAGTACTGGTATCTTGTGGTAAGAGTCCCGGCCTAGAGGCTAAACACAGGAGGCTTGGGAGATTCCTACACAGTGCTGGAAGGGGCAGCTTCCATGGCGTTTTGGTAGGGATCCCTATTTGTCATCACAGATGTGACTCGGAGTGACCGACTGAAAGGGAATATCTTGGTTACTTATGCAACCCTCGTTCCCTGAAGAAGGGAATGGAGACCACACGTCCCATCGCCATGGACCTGTCCGCCACTGGGTTGCATAAGTAACTGAGACGCTATCTTTATCGTTATCGTGCATGGTGCGAACAGGCCTTTACACCTAATAATTTGTTGGATTATTGGTATAAACTTTAAAATTACAGTTTTTGAACCTATACCTCCTTCCAAGTAGCAAATATTTATCATTTAAACAAACTTTTAAGTGGAATACTTTTCTGTTTTAGTTCAAATGATTCATGATTCAAAATGATTAATGAAAAGTCATAACATTGAGCTGTCAATACATTCCTTTGGTGAGATTCTTAAGGTTGATCATCAATGCCTTGCAATGACCTTTGCCCACATTTCACTATTACTCACTATTTAAAAAACATTCAGAGCATGTCTCAGATCTCAGAGCTGTTCTAGTAAATTCAAAGGCTTATTCAGCACGTAGGATGAATGCACAATGTCAGCTACAGTCTGCTGGCACATTCAACTCTTATGCAATTATCTGGAGCTGATGATTGCAGCCATATCAATGCATATTCTCCTTCTTGTAATGTGTTATTGCTATGTTTCAGCATGTCTTCAACAATATGGTCACATTAGGCTAAGCATATTCCAACAGACCGAGAGAAATTAATAATAAAGTGAGTGGAGTGTATAATTATAGGCTTTTAAAATTACATGGTATTTGCAGACCTATATTTAAATGACTCATTAACACAAGGTTAGTCATTTAAGGTAGCCTCTGGCACTTTAACTACACCAATATGGATTGCCATTGAATAGCATACTGTATGGAGTTCTGATTTAACCTGTGTATTCAAGGAAACGATTATCTGTAAAATTCACCAAAAATGCAAAAGTAGCAGGATATTCATTGATATCAAGAAAAGGAAACCGGAAAAAAACGTTTGTCAAATACTGCACATGCTGCACAAGTTTTCAGTCGACCTTTGTTACTCTGACAAAATCGTATGTGGATTTTGGCTGGATAATCCTGAATTCAAATTCACAGGCACAGCTAGAGAAAAAGCTCAAATGAGGTGAAGATTAATCTCTGACGTTCTCTTGAAAGTAACTCTCACTAGTGTTGTTGCCTCGGGTTATCACATGAGACCTTTTACAAAAAGAAATCATTAGCTCTGACGAGATATTGACCATGTAGTGTCTCTTGTTGCAAATGCATCGTTTAGATACCATTAGAATCTGATATCTATTGCTATAGTTTGAGGCTCAGTAAAGTATTTTTTATTTTTTTACTATGTATGTCTACTGTATGTCTTGCACACACACTTTTTTACTATTTTTCTTTCTATAGAGGACTGTGTGCACTTTTATACTGACCACGTACACGAGTACATTTGATCACGCAATCGTTTCAGCTGGTTAAAAATGCATGATGTTAAACGTCATTGCTCCTGGCTGGGTCACAATTAGCTTTTCTTCTTTCATTCAGGCAGTTGTAATTGGAAATAAGAGAAAACTTAAGATACTGTCAGTGCCTGGGTGGCACTCTCAACTTCCCAATGATCAAAGAAGATCATTACAGGTTGAACTGGTGTAAGTTCAGAATCTGAGGAAGGGAACGAATGTTGTGTAAGTGGCACACAGGAACGTTATGTCACTGTGGGTGGTTTTATTCAAAGAACACAGATGGAGAGATGTGAAAGATAGAACTGAAAAAAAGATTCCTACTTCACCATTTTTAAATGGTACTTAAAAGAAGAAAAATATAACTTTTCTGTTAAATAACTTTTTAACAGAAATGTTGAAAGCTTTCTCAGATCCCAGCTTCATGGGATAGTTCTCCCAGAATTAAACATTTTGTCATCATGTAGTCATCCTCATGTAGTTGCAAACCTGCATCTTCCTTTCATCTGCAGAACACAAAAGAAGAATTTTGGTCATATGTCTTAGGGTCAGCTGATTTTCACTGTATGAACAAAAACATTTATCTCTTTCCCCACCTGCACTTATTTTTGATGATTTCCGATACAATTTTGATTGCCCCCTGAATATTTTGTTGTATAAACATCTGAACGTTTATACAAACCCAGAAAATCAACAACAGCAACAAATCAGACAATTCTTCAAGAATTCTTTTTTTTATCAATAAATCATTGAATGATTAGGTTAAATTGTTCTGATTTCGTATTCTGGTAAGCATGTAAGTGTTTCCCTGTCAACACTTCACTCGTACTGTGTCTGGAAAGAAAAATTTTTTTTTTAATGAAAATGAAGCCTAACTGAAGCCTATTCAATCATGCAGTGAAACTGCACGGCCATTGGTTCGTGCAGTGGAATTAAACAAACGATGGGTTGGCATTATGCTCTAGCCAATGGCCAACACTCCTGCCAAAGCCCGCCTGAGTGGGCTGCTACGACTACTGGATTCTTTGCTTTGTCCTGACTAAAGAAGCCAACGCCATTGGAAAATGCCCTTGCAGCTGGATATTCCCCTTCCGGCATCCAGTGAGAAAGAAAAGTCTCATCTAGAGCTTGCTTCTAATAGGTACGATTTTTAAAACACCTTTACCTACTGCGAGTGAACTCGTACATTACTGTCTGGGCTTCTCCACGCAGAATGAAGTGCTCTCAGTGAGAGCATGAGTTCCACACTCCACTCGCGACCGTTTTCTGTGAAGGCTACCCCGCTCGCCTGTTTCCCATCTCTCACAAGTTAGGAGACCGAGACAGTCTATTTGTGCTCGCTAGTTGACTCTCTCACGCTCTAATGTTTTTCCCCTCCCGGTTTCCCGAAGGTGAAAACTGTGTATTTGTGGTTGAGATTGAGTATGCTCGAATGACTTATGCAGACACAATCCGTCGCCTCACTTATCTGCAGTGTGTGTTACACAGTGTGTGTGAGGATTAAGCGCACCTCATTGGTTCGAGCTGCGTGATCCTTTTAAGTCATTTGAACGGATGCTGTCACAGACAGCTCTACATTGTGTGTGTGGGTGTTGTGGAGGCGTTTCAGTACGTAGATGTCAGTCAGCTCTGCTCTTTCATTTTCTTTCATCTCATATCATTGGAGGAAGAAAGCATAAGAGGTTGAGCTATAACGGCTGAGTGATATTCATTCAGTGGGGCTTGCGTGCCTCACTCACTCGCGGACTAATGGGAACGCTATCCTTAATTTTATAACTGAAATATGCCCCCTCAGCCCCAACAGCCGAAGCAAGAGCCACAAAGATGCTCAAGGCCCACTAGGACCCTGGCCCAAGATGGTGCTGGACCCCTTTGTCTCCAGCGTCATCCAGATCCAAACGCAAAAGAGGGCGGAGAAATGTCTCGCTAAGGCTGTACCCCGCGCAAACTGCTTTCATCTTCTACCTCGCAACACTCCGGGGTATGACAAACATTGTGATTGCTGCAAATACTGGGTCTGTAAAAGCGCACCCACAAACTCACAAAGAGAGCAGTTTCCCTCAAAAGCAACTCATAATGTCCTTGCTATGTTTCTCAGCCTTGATTGTGTAATCCTTGCTGTCTATGACGGGTCAGAGAGCTTTCAAAATGAATAAAAATTATCTTAATTTGTGTTCTGAAAAGTTCTTACAAGTTTGGAATGTAGGAGCGACATGATCTCAGGAACTTCTCGCAGCCCAAGAACATGCAACAAAATAATAAAAGCTAATCTGGAAAAGGGATCTTCAAAGACAATAAACAATCACCCCCCTGACCTCCTTGCCTATTTTACGACCCCCTTCCCTTCCCTGAATTCCCTATCTCTCACATTCACATCGTTCTGATTGAAAGTCAATAAGAAGATATGCATGTGTTATACCTTGTACACCTTCATGTTTGGTATCAATCTAAAAGTCCTTGTGCTATTGGTAAAATGTTCTCAACTTCACAGCAGTCACTTATATTATTAAAAAGATTGAAAACTTTTATAGAATTGGGTTTGCTGCTAAGGGGAGGGTACTCGCCTTAAAGTGACAGATGGGAATCTCCAACCAGGTGCGGCCCTGCTGACAAACCAAAAGGTCTTTTGTGTTTTTACAACTGACGAAAGATTTGTTTGTCTTGGTCTGGGTATTTAAGGAAAAGGGTGAAATAGCACAGGGGGAATTTTGTAGCCAAAACCCCTATGCTGCATGTATGCAGGTTCTCTGGTGCTAAACCTCCAGGTACCTCTCATGCTGCAGTGTGTCTCTCTGAAAGTCAAATATGCCTTTTTGATTCATTGAGGTTATGTATTTTTCTAAATTGAATTGGATTCTCATTGTTTAATTGTATTATTGGCATGACATAATTTTACCTGACAAACAAAATAAACATAATTTCTTAATTAATTTTATGCTGTTGATATTATTTATGACTATTGGATTGTGGGATTGTGATTGGATATTTTGTGCGCATAAATATCAATGGCCAGGATATGACCAACTGAAGGCTTGGGAACGAACGGAGCAGTTTGCACGATTTTCAGAGACCTCATGATTTCTGCTATCACTAAGTTAACACGTTGGGTATGGCACAGACTAAGGTAAACTATGTTCTTTGCAAAAAGCAAGTAGTAGGCAGCTGGCAAAGAAAATATGAATCTCCTTCCAACCGCTGAGTAATTATCAGACTGGCGAGTTTATGTTACGAGATGGTTATGGTTGTTATAGATGGAGCAAATATAATCAGAATAAAAGTGTTTCTTTGCTGATGTGCTTGCCCAAATCATATATATACAAAACTAAATAGGTCCCAAAATGGAACCCTGGAGAACCCCTTAAAATATATTAAGACAATCATTCACACAAACACTGAGTGCAGTCTACAAAATAATTTCCAAATCAGCATCTCCTGCTAAGTTTGATCCACTGAATGCCTTGGACAGATCCACAAATAAGGCCATGCAGTGCTGTTTTGAAAGTCATTTATCATCAATGTAGTTGCAGTAATGTATGGGATTATTATCGCCAGTTCTGAATCCATTGGCCAAAACTGAGAGTTTGGAGATGAAATAGTGTCTTTAAAAAGTCGGAGAACATACAGTATGCAGCTTTCCAAATTGAAGGTATAAATTTTTGACAAAAGGCACAGTTTGAAATATGTTATGCATTTGATGGACTCAATTATAATCTCAGAGCATTCCTTAAATTGCTGTCTCAAAAGGAAAAACAAGTAACTTTTTATGCAAAAAAAAAAAATAAATAACAATTCATGCAGGGATTTGTTATTAATAATTAAAACTATGTCCAACTTTCAAAAAGAGCTCCACAGATGTGTTTGTTCACCTTGGATATTCAACTATACTTTTTATTGGCAACTCTTTTTGTTGTTTTACAGAGTGTGCATTATACAGTCACACACTTGCCAGAAGTGATTACATCTCCCATCAAGTTGCCATTAAGGTGAAGCTCCACGCTGCTAACGAGTCTTACAGCAACAAATGCTTGATTGTTGGCAAGCAAAATTATAATGTAGAAAATAACAACACCTATTTCATACAGAGTTGGAAACATGCAGGATTGCTCAGAAGGAACCGTATGTAATATATTTATGCTCAGCTGAGAAAATAATCATAATTTGATGACAATATCCTTCTCTGTTTGAGCAGTCTAAGGGTCTATTTACTAAATGGACCTGATCAATGACATATTTTATAAAACTTTAGTGTTTACAAATCCTATCTTGGTGCCATTAAACAAAATGGACTAAGATTTGTGTAAGAATACACATTTATTAATACACAAGTTATTAATACATTAAAACAAAACAAAAAAACAGCATAAATGGTTGATGTGATAAATAATAGATAAATTAGAATTGGTAATGCCCATCTCAAATAGGTCATTTAAAAGTCTAATATAGTCAGTGGGCACAACCAAGTTGAAATGTTTCAACCTACAATATTCTGTATCAGGTACCAGAGGGCAAAATATTATGCTCTAAATATGCAATAGGTCAGATATTATATTTTAAAACTATATATTAGGCCTCATGCATTAAACAGGAGCAGACTGAATTTCTGTGCAAGTAGTTCATAAAATTCTCCTTTTTTATTTTACATTTTCATGGCAATTTGTCAAATTAAAATGTTGTTTAATAGTTTATTCACTTATACTTTCAATACCTTTTTGGTCTTTACAGCATTAAAGACATTGATAAATTGAGAAGTCAGTGGTTCGGCATATATTTTATTCTTACACAATCACTTATCCAGATTTCACATTGTCAGTCTCGTCTAGAGTCAAGAGGCTGATTAATTTGTCCAGCCAGCGCCAGGAACACTCGGACGGCTTGCCTCGCAGTTTAATCAGCGCAGTACAAACCCAATGAATCAGCTTCTCTGCTGTTTTCTGCTAATGAACGTCTCGTCGTCATCAATTATGCAGGAGTTTTAAAAGGAGTAAATGCATCTCAGACGCGACAATGTTGGAAAAAGGGCATTATTTAGTTCTATTCTGGAATATCAAATATTATTCATTCGCAAGTAACTGTAATGCATTATTTTATGAGTTAACTGGAATATATCCGTGAGCGCGTTAGTTAGCTTTTCTGAGGATTTAAGTGCATTAATCCTCACCGCTAACAAAATGCGCAAATGATTTCTGTGACAGGCAATGATAAAGATGAAAGATGATTTCATTTGGCAAAATTACTTTATTTAGGCTTAGGCTGGAATGTTAATCAATATGTAGATGACTGTTTTGAGTTAATTCATGCTGTAAATTGCTTTGTCTGACATCAAGCCTACTATAATCCATCCAGCAATTCGTTTTTAGCACATACAAGCTAAAAAAATGTCACAGTTACCGTTCAAAGGATCAGTGCACTGATCGGTGAATGTTCCTCCGAGTATGATGTTTTCCCATTTTTTTGTTTGACTTTGAAGTATGTGCTGAAATATACCAGCTTCATCTGGTTGATATGCTTCGCACCTACACAGGAAACTCTTGTGCAAAGATCATCAAGTTCCATTCTTCTCTCAGCATGAGTTCAAACTGAATTTGTACAGCAGCGCACCTTTCATCGGTGAACCGTGAATACAAAGAGAGCATGGAGTTAATGCATAAGTACAGTGGGAAATGTGAACTAGAACATGTCGGATACAATCCTGCAAGATCAAAGTAAGGAATATCTTATACATAGACATTTATTTAGACATAATATAATGGGCCTGTCATCGTACATTTTAAACACTTCATCCCACTGACCTTCATCACTGATAAAGCCAGCACCAAGGTTAGGTGGCTTGACATTTGGATGTAAGAGACAATATTTTGCTATTGGCCTTTTAATCATACTGTGATGCAATCTGGCCTCATTTACTATATTCTGTCAGAGGTTCATCCTACATAGGTCTGACTCACAGAAAAGGTGTTATTATGCACATCACTAATGTCCCTAGTGCTGTTTTGCTGTCATGATTTTTACTCGTACAAAAAATACTTGTAATGTTCTCTTATTACAAAGAGTTTCCCTTGAGCGCTGTTGCAAAACATAAAGTATCAAAGTGAAATATCCTTTGAAAAGAGTCTCTTTAAATACTGTTGGGGGTAAGAGTTGTTTTTCTTGGAATCGTGCTGCTCTAGTCCCTCTTAGAGAGGCAGTTTAACCCCTGTAGCGTTTGATAGGCAGGTGTCATTGTTTTCTTCTAGTCTTTAATAGCTAGCTTCTGCTTCACAAACCATCTCAATCAGAACTCCCTCCAGAAAGATTGCTTATTCACAAATCAATATCCAACAATTTACCTCCTGGTTTTGGCTTTGCAGCCAATACAGAAGTAGCTGCATGTAGCTGAGTATCTTTCCAGCGTGTATTACTAAAGACAAAGGTTATGACAAGACAAATCTGGTTCGCAATCAAGCCATTTGATCACCTCCAGCATGCTGCTTACAATTATACTTTGACTTTAGTTTATTAGGATGATTGTTGGGAAGCTACTGGTGACTGATATTATGAAAATCTGTAAATTGCGGAACATGTTGAGAACAGGCACAAGTCCATTTATGTTCAGGGACTTGGTGTACTAGATAATCAGTTAAAGCATTGACTTTTTGGCTGCGTACTGTAGTGAAGTGCAGGACAGCAAGAGTTGAAAGTTTTTGAGTCTAGCTGCCAGATCACAGAGCCCAATTAATGATTCCTTTTTTATAGGAGCTTCATTTCAAGATAATTGTAGCAAAAAAAAACCAAAAAAATTTTTTTTCGAACATCTTCAAGCCCATTATACAGGTCCTTTTCAAAAAATTAGCATATTGTGATAAAGTTCATTAGACTTTCATATATTTTAGATTCATTACACACAACTGAAGTAGTTTCAAGCCTTTTATTGTTTTAATATTGAT
>JAUMHI010000046.1:13543054-13561837 GCA_032359435.1 Enteromius unitaeniatus | reverse complement strand
TAATGAATCTAAAATATATGAAAGTCTAATGTTTATCAGTATATTACAGAAAATAATGAACTTTATCACAATATGCAATTTTATTTAAAAGGACCTGTATAGTAAAGTACAGTATGCTTGAAAACATTACTCCAGCTAAATAAAGCTAATAAAATTAGTTATTTTTAAATGTAATTTCATAATTATTGCAGTTGTATTAGGACATTTAAAATTAATTATAATTAGTACATTTTAAATATATTAAGTTTATATAAATATTTAAAGTATATTACTTTTAAATTTAATAATATCATACTGCAGTTAAATATTGAACTTTAGCGTGGTAAATTAGTATAGAAAATATGAACTATAATATGGTAAATTTTCATGGAGTCACTCAATACACCAAAATTTGTGTTCTTCAGGACAAATGATTTGTTATTTAAAATAAAACATTATTTTTTATACTTTTGAGCTTAGAAGTAAACTACGAGTATGCATTTAATACAATTAAGCGCACTTAAGATAAATAGATGAATAAATCATGCAAATTCATTCTTAATTTATGCACATAATATGTATCCTGCATTCCTACATTTATAGTGCTTTTCATGGTACAGTGGGTAGGGAAAGTATTCAGATTCCCTTAAATCTTTCACTCTTTGTTCACTCTCATTGCCGCCATTTGCTAAATTTATTTAAGTTTTTTTTGTCCTTATTAATGTACACACAGCACCCCATATTGTCAGGAAAAACACAGAATTGTTGACTTTTTTTTTATTTTACAAAAAGTTATATCTTGGTCTGAGGAGAGGCTTCCGGATAAAGGATCATGCCCGACTGGGGATGACTTTCTACAACTTTCTCCCATCTCCCGATTGCATCTTTGGAGCTCAGCCACAGTGATCTTTGGGTTCTTCTTTACCTCTCTCACCAAGGATCTTCTCCCCCGATAGCTTGGCCAGACGACCAGCTCTAGGAAGGTTTCTGGTCATTCCAGATGGTCTTCCATTTCAGGATTATGGAGACCACTGGGCTCTTAGGAACCTTATGTGAAGCAGAAATTATTTTGTAACCTTGGTCAGATCTGTGACTTGCCACAATTCTGTCTCTGAGCTCTTCAGGCAGGTCCTTTGACCTCATGATTCTCATTTGCTCTGACATGCATTGTGAGCTGTAAGGTCTTATCTAATCAAGTCCAATCAGTATAATCGAATACAGCTGGACTCAAATGAAGCTGTAGAACCCTCTCAAGGATGATCAGAAGAAATGGACAGCACCTGAGTTAAATATATGCCATAGCAAAGGGTCTGACTACTTAGGACCTCATGATATTTCGGTTTTTATTTTTTAATAAATCTGCAAAAATGTCAACAATTCTGTTTTTTCTGTCAATATGGGGTGCTGTGTGTACATTAATGAGGAAAAAAAACTAAAATGATTTTAGCAAATGGCTAAAAAAATAAATAAATAAGGGGGTCTGAATACTTTCCCTACCCACTGTACATGTGTTACAGAAGATGCATGTTTCTACAAATTGAGAAGCTATGGTAACTAATATTATTAAAATCTGACACACAAAGAGGAAATTGATGAACAAATTGGGGAACATGTTGAGAACAGGTATGGGTTCATTTAGTTCCAGGCACTTGGTGTACTAAGAAAATCAGTTAAAGCTTTGCTATCAGAGGTGTCTATATCAAAGTGATGTCCATATGGCAGAAATGTAGAGTTTTATGCTTCGTACAACTCATGTGTGTTCATATCATATTCAAGCATAAATAATAAGTAAGAGAGTGACTGCATGCCATGATCATAATGAATAAATTGAGTAAATTAAATGTATTACTGTCAGATAAATTAAGTAGTTCTTGATTAGGAGTTGGCATCATATGTTTTCCTCGAATTTGGTGAATAAAGTCGTTATTTTTGTTTTCTTTGCATACAAAAAGTATTCCCCTAGCTTCATACTTATCTGGACCTTAACAGTTTTATTTACTTGGCAGTCAATGGGACAGTCACAAGCCTCTTGGTTTTTATCCCAAATATCTTAATTTGTGTTCAGAAGACAAACACAACTTTTGGAGGTTTAAAATGGCATGGGGGTAAGTGATTAATGACTAAGCCCTATTCGGATGGGACTAGTTTTATAGGGGGTCGTTAGAGAAATTTTTGTTTCACAGATGTACTTGGTGATTTTAATCCCGTCCAAATCTGCCATGTCTGTGTTGTTCTCTCACAACTTCTGTGATGATTTCAGAACAAATGGCCTAGTGTTTTTCACCAAAGTCAGTGATCCTCTGAGAAAACTAATCCCGTCCGAATGCAATGTCTGTGATATTATTTTTCACAATGCACTTAATTGTGTGTTTTGCTTTACTAGCCATTTAGCTTCACCATAGTATTTGTGATTATACTAATTGTAATCAATTCGAATGACTATACACAATGCATGCATGTTAAGTACCCTAGAGCTAAACAATTAGGACTAGGATATTTTTTTCCTAATACTTAGTAGGTAGAGATTGAAAACTGGTGGTATATGATCATATTTCCTTGATCTCTAAAAACATTTAGGCCTAACTATAGCTTGTTTATTGAAGATGCAGGATAACCAATTAATAGTGCATTACGATAAATCAGTCTAGATGCATGAAGTAGTTTGTTTTGTAGCATTCTAAGGTGGATAATGAAGTCGATAAGCCCTCATTAGTAGCCGGGTTGTGATGCTAATAAAAGCACAGATGCCAAAAGGTCAGTTTCATGTCATGTCAGTTGACTTTCTGGAATATATTGATATTTCCTGTTACAGGTGTTTTAGTGAGGTTGTTCACTGTTGAACTGTTTCTGCAAACTTCTGTTTAAATAGGACAATCAAACCTTGTTAGCCTTAGGTTAGGTGATGGAAGGGAACAATAGTAGTTTTACATGTATTTGAGTTTTTTTTTTTTTTTGCTGCTTAGATTTTAGCAGTTGTGCACCTGATCTAGTTACCTCAGGCAGACGCGATGGGCTGCATAAAGCAACTCTTATTCTCCGTATTCTGTCTGTGCTTTTGTGTACCTGGAGGTGAAGGGTTGAGCTGGGGTAAATCTCTAATGGGTTTGCACTATGACAGTCATTAATTTTCTTCATTGTTAATCATGTCAATGAGCACCTGTGAAATGGAAGCGCAGGGGCATAATACATCCCCTCTCAGCCTGTATTATCAGATACAGAGTGCCGCTAGCGCTCCTCTAATTACAGGACACACAGAAAGAGGGAGAGAATGTGGGTGAGACAGAAAAATCAGAAGCTATCATGACTCACATCTCACTATCATTTAGGTGATCAGGTTTTATCTGAAATATGAAAAGAAAAATTCTCTTTAAAAGTCAGAGATGAGGAAAAAATTTTTAAAGTCAAATTACATATATTCCATTTTATTCTTAGAACACTACCATTTATGCTAAAATGTCTTTCTTTTTCTATTTCTATATTAAATACTAAATTATATTAAATTAAATGTAATGAACCTGAATATGAAAAGTTAAGTCCTTAAAGTAATTAAGGTAATTACACGCCTATAAAAAAAACCTATTTTTAATAATCCTTAAAGGGTTGATCTGATGCAATTTCAAGTGTTACAAGCTGTTTTAGATAAGATTCCTGAAGTTGCAAAGACTAAAGTTTCAAAACCAAAGAGATATACTTTATAAAAGTTATGACTTGTCCACGCCCCCTTAAACAGCTAATTAAAACATGCCCCTACATCACAGAATGGGTTTATTTTCTTAACCCCACACAAAAAAAGAAGGCAGCATAGTGCTGCTGTCAGTGCCATGTTCTGGAGATGCTGTGTTAAGTTGTATGTAAATTTACATTTATTCATTTAGCAGATGCTTTTATCCAAAGCGACTTACAGGCGAGCAGTTGGGGAAACGGTGCCTTGCTTAAGGGTCTCAACTCAGTCATGGTAATGAAGGTGGAAAGAGTGCTGACTATTCACTAACCCCACCCACAATCCCTGACAGACCTGGGACTCAAACCCACAACCTTTGGGTTACAAGTCCAACTCCCTATCCATTAGGCTACGACTGGTAAGGGGTGTAACATTTCTGTTACATGCTTGCAGTATTCAGCCAATCACAGCACATTGGATAGCTGGCCAATCAGAGCACACCTCACTTTTTTGGAATGATAAGCGTTATACAAATCGACCTGATTCAGGAGGTGGGGCTATAATACTACATTTATTAAAAAAATTAATAAATAAATTCATGAAATTGAACTTCTGACTTAGTTTGACACTGTGTGCTCTAAGATGTATGTTTTAGGTGTTTAGATGTAGGTTTAATTTAGGGAAGAAGTTTTTGGAGCATAGCTTTTTTGGAATAAATAACATGTTGGTGGACATGTTCACTGTCTTAAAATTACAATGCTTGATGTAGAACGGAAAATTGCAGCTATTTTTCAGCACATCTTATGATTGTACATCAGTAGAGGCGAAGCAGAGCAAGATTGAGAAAATGATAATCCATTTGATAATGGCTCTGTGAAAGTCTTGTAGTTGTGCAATGTGCAGTTTGCTGTATATATGATATATACAGCAAATGAGCTGCTGTGCTTCATGATAGAAGTTATTTTTCTGCTCCACTAGAGATTGATGTGTCAGAATTATGTCAGAAGTATATCTATGATACATAAAAATATATATATATTTTTTTTTACAAAACTCTTGGATGTAGTGCAAAAACATGTATGTGACCCACATACAGAGAGTTTAATTTTGTAAAGGGCAATCGTAAAAATTAAGTTAAAAAGGAAACAGATGTATATACACTGCTCAAGCAAAGGGAACACTTAAACAACACAATGTAACTCCAAGTCAATCACACTGCAGTGAAATCAAACTGCCCACTTAGGAAGCAACACTGATTGACAATCAATTTCACATGCTGTTGTGTAAATGGTATAGACAACAGGTGGAAAAGACCATATGCAGATGTGGTTGGCCTTGGGTTCCTCCTAATGCAAGACAATGCTAGACCTCATGTGGCTGGAGTGTGTGCAAGACAAAGGCATTGATGCTATGGACTGGCCCGTCTGTTCCCTAGACCTGAGTCCAATCAAGCACATCTGGGACATCATGTCTGGCTGCATCCACCAATGCCACGTTGCACCACAGACTGTTGGTGGATGCTTTAGCCACCTCATCAGGAGTATGATTTGATTTACATTGATAATTTTTGTGTGATTTTGTTGTCAGCACATTCAACTATGTAAAGAACAAAGTATTCAATAAGAATATATCATTCATTCAGATCTAACGTGTTATTTTAGTATTCCTTTATTTTTTTGAGCAGATATTATAGAACATTATACGAATGATAAAGAACAATAGATGTTATGTCGGTACTTCCAAGGAAGAGCACAGGAGTCATGGAGTAGAAAATAACAAAGACTTTTAATAGTAAATCAAAACGTGGAGTAGTATCCAAATATAACAGTCACAGAAACACATGTAACATTAATGACCGACAAACACTGACACACAGGGAGCAACTTAAGTAGGGTAGACAATCAACGTAAATGAGCGGAATACTTAATTAACAAAACTAGGTCAAAAGAGGAAAACACAGAGCACATGGGAAATGACAACAAAGAACATAGTGAACCTAACAATAGATTCCACTATAAATATATTTTTGGACTGTTTGATTTATATATATATATATATATATATTACCAGGCTACTTGTTTAATTTGTTTGTAATTTTATCTAAAAGTATTGCACCCAGTGCATAACAAGACATGCGGAGACACTTGATCACACAATTTCTAATTTGCCTGAAACCACTGAGCATCAGACCCCACTAATATTACTATATGGATTGATAAACTCCTTCAGTTTGTTTGATTAAAGCAATCTAGAAGCACCGTAATTGCAGAAGTATTCTGGGTGCTCTTGTTTTCCAAGCGTGCCAGCTGTGTGAGAGATGACTGGTGAGCAGTTGTTTCACAATTGTCCCGGAAGCTCTTCACCAGTATAAAAGCTTACCTTAAATAGATAAAAGAACTGCCAGTGATTATGCACATCACTACAAGTGAGTCAGATCTGGCAGCTGATATTTTAAGAAAATGACTTTTTACTGATAACAGAGCCAGCCAACATTTCTGCTGGTAGACTGATACATGTTTTTTGCTTCACTTCTACTTCCCTCAGTGTTACAAATGCATCCGTCTAACAAACACGCAATGAGAAATTAGCAGTTAAGCAAGCAGCTGATTTAGATGTTCATCAGTACTCCAGTCATGTCATGCAAGCGGCTTTACAGGAACTAACATGAAAAACCGTGTTGGTGTGATTTTTAATTAAAACTATGCCTTCAATCTCTTCTAAAGCATGCAGCTCTTCAGCGTGTTCATGCTTTTATTCACATCTGACCTTGACAGACTAAACAGAAGAAATTAACCGAAGATTCAAAGAAGTTTAAGCTCCGGAGCACATCTATAGATGCGACCTTCTCCATATGTTTTATAATCATGGTTCTGAATACAATTCAGGCTTTGTATTTGAAAGTTTCAGATTTTTATTCAAAATGTTGCTTTTTTTTTTTTTTTTTTTGCAAAAGAAAATGCAGAAAAAAGAATGCATGAGTCTTATAAGTCACACAGGTATATTTTTTTTCAGTAGCCAAAAATATATTGTATGGGTCAAAATGATCAATTATTCTATGCCAGAAATCATAAGTATTAAATAAAAATCATGTTTCATTAAGATCTTTCTTGAGCATCAAAAGAGCATGCTGGAATATTTTCTGAAGAATAACTTGGCACCACAGTAATTTATTCAATTTTAAAATATAATAAAAAACAAACCTTTCTTACACAAGGCTTTCAACAGACTATGTCAAAAGACTTAGGGACTCCTTTTTAAGCTTGAAGGCCACAATATTCAAAATATCCCCCTTTGTGTTCCATGAAGAAAGAATCTCATACATGTTTGAAATCTAAATGGCATAAAATGTGCATAAATGATGACAGATTATTGTGTTATATGTTTTTGTGCAATGTATCACTGTTACATCTATTAATGTTTCTGTAACACTTTACAATAAGGTGTCATTTGTTAACATTAGTTAATGTATTAACTAACATGAAAAAACAATGAGCAATCCATTTATTATATTATTAATTCATATTTGGGGTCATATAATCCCAGATGCACTTTTATAAATTGTTTGAAATTAAATGTGTGTTGGCAGCAGGGCAGCCCTAGGCGAGATTTTACCTGGTGCCCCTTACTTCACAGCCCATTCCACCAATAATCATTGTGTTCAAACATTCACAGGGACACTGCATGTCTTGTTTTTTATATTTTTATTGAAAGAACGCCAATTAATTTGTACGACCACACAACCCCACCCTAAACCTATCTATTACATAAACTATGTAAAAACATGTGCTCTCTGGGTTCAAACCCATGATCACATGATCCCATCTGATTTTCTAATGCACCGCTCTACAAATTGAGCTACATCAACCTTAAACTACATTAACATTTGTACAAATGACCTATACGATTAGTTGGAGGATAGGTTAAACTTGAACTGTCAATGGACATTACATTTGTAACAGTATTTGTTGTTTTTGTTATTTAATTATTGACAATTAACCTTAACGAGAATTAATGAAAATAATTAATGAGATAATTAATGAAAAGTGTTCAATTTCCAGTAGATGGCAGTGCTGTTATACTAAACTATAGCTCTTATGTCATCACCGCAAATTGAATTGAGAAACGTGTATCTTTAAAGTCTATTTTACATAAAATCTTAATAAGCCTAATTATATATATATATATATATATATATATATATATAAAACATTGCTAAATTAGCCAGGTCAAATTAAAAATGCCACAAATCCCCAAATACTACACAACTTGTTAAAATGTAAAAAAAAAACAAAAAAAAAAACCTTTTGGTGCACCTAGGGAGCAGCAGAGCCCTTAGCATTTGTCTATTCCGCCTATACTCAGGGCAAATCCACCAAGTGTTTTTTTTTTTTTGTAATCTCCTTAAATGTTTTCACCTTTCTCAAATCGAGCTGTCAATTGTTGATTGACAGCAGCGTTTCGCACAGACTGGATTGGTGTCTTACCTCAGACTTGCCCTGAGTGAGCTGTCATCAGTGCGAGATGCAGTAACAAGCATGAAGACGGGACTAGGACTATGAATACTACGAGAGAGCTCAACGCGCTGCAAACCTAAGAAAACACATCCAAACAGAAAAAAACACACGCAGAAACACAGAAACACGCTGCAAACACACGAATATGCTGCAAACACAAGAACGCGCTGCAAACACAGAAACGCGTTGCAAACAGCACGAAACACAACAGAAATGTTTCAGGGGAACCTCAAAAAGTGACGAACCTATCTGGGACCTAATTATTTGTTCCGTGGCTTTTGGACAGAGCAGAGATGTTGTCGCTGAACTAAAAGGTGAGTTTTTTTGTGTTTATTTTAACAACCTGATCATACATTCTTTTGGATATTATTAAAGTAATCTGATCACACTTAACTGTGAAACATTATTTTAATGCTATGTTAGCTAATTCCCAGTATGGGAAACCATACCTGGCCACATGTCCTGCCCTGTCCTATCCTGTCCTGTCCTGTCCTTTCCTTCCCTTGACAAACACAACTTGTGATTTTAATAAAGCACTAATAAATGCTGAAATTAGCTTTAAGTAAGATTTATAAATGCTGTAGATAATCATTCATTATTAGTTTATATTAACTATTGAACCTTACTATAAAGTGGTACAGAAGTTCTTCACAGTACTATTTCTCGTTTTTGAATCATCTTATGAATAAAGGTCTGCACTTGCAATTCTATTGAATAATTCAGTATGTTTTCAAAATGCTCTTTACAATACCCGGAAAATCTTGACAGAAAATCTGTGACAAGTCATTGATGAAGTGCATCCAATTCTGAGCAAACAATACTCATCCAGAGCAAAGGTCAGCTCAAAACATCAACCTAATCTCATCAAAGTGTTACAAAAAAAGCTGCTATGCTTCTGCTGAACAATGAATGAGATGGATTGGTTTTTTTATATATAAACCACTCTTGACAAGAGCATATTTCCTCTCCGCTTTCTGCCGTTCTCAAAACATGGAAACAAAGGTTCTTCTTGGTTTTCAAAGAGCACTCTTCCATAAGAGTAGAGTGTTTCTGAGTGTTGCTCTAAGCACCTGACCGTGCTGCTCTGAACTCATCTCACCTTGGAGAAAAGAAAAAAAAATGATTGAAAAGTCCTTCTACTTTAGGTCAAAATACTGGCCTCTACATCGCTATCCAGCACTTTAATTTTGCTGACCATCTTATTGATTTAATATCTCTCAATTTCGTGTCATAAGATTGGGTTAATTTCAAATTTATTATAGATGAGGAGGAAACGGACAACTTAAAAAAAGCAGAAAAAGTTGTAATTCAGGTTGAAAGAAATTCAAATTGTTGAATTAAACACTATTTTTGACAACATAACAATTAAGTCATGCCTTATGCAAGTATCTTTAAACTCATTGCCATGTTCAGGAGTAACTTATAATCATTTATTTACTAAATAAATGCAACTATATCCTGTTACTGTTACCAAGAAAAGAGTGAAATTTAATTAGTTACTGTTAGTAAAAGTTAATGATTACAAACTAACATCTGAATATTTTCAAACACACACAAACACAATTTGTGGTTTACAGGGACTCTTTATGAGGCATAATTGTTTTTTTAGTGGACAAACTGTATTTTCTATCACCCTACACCAAATCTACACCTAAAACTGACCCCTTACGGGCAATTTATTTATTTATTTATTTACATATTTTGTTTTACGTTAGTACCCACGTCAATATAAACATTTGTGTAATATATATATATATATATATATATATAATATACATATTAAATACAAATATAAACCATATGACAGTGATTTTAATGGTAAAAAAATTGAAAATGATACGGTAAAAACCTGTTAAATTTTTAATGGTAAATTCCTGTTACAGAGAAACGCCGTAAACTGACATTCCCAGAATTCCCTGCATTGCATTTTAAATTTAGTTTAAATTTGATGTTTTTTCTTTTCTTTGTTTCTTCTTATTTTTTTGTATCAGTTATGCTTATTAGGGTTGTATGTTACATGTATTATTGTTAAATGAATGTTTATTGCACATTTCAGTTTAATAATTCTTACCATGATGGTGTTTAGTGTTTGTGTAAATGACACTGAGCACCTTGTATATATGCTATTTTTTAAAAGCTACTTGTGATGAGCTTTGCTTCATCATGTGACTTTCTCATCACCACTTGCATTTGGTTATCAGTGTATTTCAAAGGTACAAAATAGATTTCACTACTTTAATAGGTCGGTATATTAACATTATATCTGTTATTATGGTATATTATTAGAAATTAAGGTATTTAACTGTAAATGCAACATAAAACCATAAAACTAAAAATATTGTGTATGTGTATGTATCAGCACACACACATTATTTAATGTTTACATTATTCTTCTTAAGATAGAAAGCTGAAAAAGAGGTAGCCAATTCCTCCAGACATTGATAATAGGCCTTACGTCTGCATGAAAACCTCTGCTTTTGATTAACGCTGTGTTTACACAGTAAGGGTTAATCATTCCAATGTGACCTTAAGTTGAATCATATAAATCTAAAATAATAGTCTAAAAAATGTCTAGATTTGGATGAAAGTTAAACTGAAACTCAGTATGGTAAACATCTCAGATACGATCTCTGTATATATAGTGACTTGAATTAAACCGTAAGTAAGCCCCGGCACATTTGTAAGGATTAAGTTTCATTCAATTGATCGCTTGCATCCTTGTATAAAAAGGAATCTTCAGCTTGGTTCATTAAAGTCAAGGTATTTATTTGTACATCATCCATAATGTACATCTCAGCAGTTCCTAGTATATTCTGTTACCTTTATAATGGCTTAATTGTTTACACTGAGTGGTTTTACTGGGCAATATGATTATATATAACAATGATAACTTTCTGAAATCTAGCTATTTATTCTCCCCTTTAAAAGATAGCCAAGGTTTTGCTACTCTAATCAAAATATTTTAGCAGTTAGCCACAGTAGTGAATAATGATCATTTGCAGCCTCTTGGACAAAGAGAAGGTTTTTTCTTTTATTACTTAAAGAGATTTACACATTAGTCTTAGTTTTATTCTAAGAGTATGTAAGGTGGTTTGAAAAAAAAAAATAGTAGTATGCGGTCGGGTTTTTTCGGTTGTGATTTACATGTTTTTAAACTGCATGATCTTCAGCGTGTCCTAAAACATGGCAGAATCCAGCGCGGCGTGACATAGATTCCCAGAATCTTTAAAGACCTTGTTAAAATTCAATATGCCGTCTACCCTGACAGTGGTCTGTTCACCTCAGTTTACTCAGAGCACAAATCACTCCCCACAAAGTGCAACTCTTAAAGCACTATTCAGCCAATTGAAATATATTAAATATTGTAAACTGTAGAATAATGTGAACTATTAGAACAAAAGGCTTTTTGATTTAGTAAACCAAAGCACTTATGTCTCACACTGGAGTTTAAATGCTAATTATTCGTCTACACTTCTCAAGAGCTACAGTATGAGTCATTAACGAGGAAAGTAAAACTTGTGGCTGTCAGAACTGCAGTGATTGTTGGGCTTCACCAGATGTATCTGGATTGTACTGAACTGTGTGGGCGGCTTGCTGCTGTCCTCACTGTCACTTACAAAGAAAACAGTAAATTATCAGTGGAGAACAAAGACACAAGACTATTAAAGGAAAGAGACTATTGGACTAATGGGTGCAAGAAGGCACATGCTCAGGTAATGTCCTTAGATTGATGTTAAATGTTTTGAAATCCATAAGGGTAAGGGTAAGTGAAGTTGTGTTTTTCCCGGGTGATTGGTTTTGATCAATTGCAGTTTTGTCTTAGAGAACAATAGATTGTCTGTCACTTTTAATGTGGAAGTCATCTTGTTCTGTCACGATTTGTCACCTCGACATAGCCTCTGAAACAGCTTTGCTAGACTGTGGCCATGAAGTTATCAATTTTACAGCACGATAATCAAAAAAATCACAGTAGCTATGCACACTGTAGACACTAGACACTTTTCAAGGACATTGGACACTTTTAGTAGTATTTTTGTTATACATGAATAATTGACTATTTACTATCAAGAGATGCTACAAAAGGGAAATGGTTGTGTTTTTTTAAACCGTAACATTCCTACTGATAGGAGGAACCAAATATAATACCTGCCATAATATCTTGCATCTAACTACAAGTATTAACTTTACAGCTGCATTGTAATCTTAATAAAAGACCTAACTTGTTTATCACATTGAATACAATCAACAACTACCTTACTAACTGTTAATAAGCAGCAAATTAACAATTTATTGAGAGTGTTATCAAAATATTTCTAAGTCAGAGAACAATGAACATGCAATATACAAATGTGTTAATTATTAACTGATTAAGTATCGGGGTATTTTAAGTAAATATTAGCTTTATGGACAGATAAGTTTTGGGTGAATCTTAAAACCAGCACCACACATCCACAGTTTGAAGAATTTATCCTCCAGAATCTGGTAGTAAGTTTTAGCAGCTTATTTTATTCAATCTCTAGACAGACTTTTTTAGGATAGGAGATTGACTAAAACGAGCTCCTAAAATGCACTGCCAGATTTTTGAAGATAAATTCTTCATGAATCATTATTGCTAGTCACTCAAAACTTATCGGTCTATAAAGCCCATAAAAAAAAATTCTCTCACAATACTTCAGCATGCTATTCTTATTAAATGAGTTTACCTTAGCAAAGTCCCTGAGAACCTGACATATTGCACTTATGGAGACTCCGGAAGGGATGCAATTCTGGAAAATGATGGCGCTGGAGACTAAATAGTTACGGATGGTTGCTCTATATCTTAATTCTTTTGCAGTTAACGTGTGTTTTCTTCTCTATCATTTTTTGTTGTTTTTTTCTGATTCTCCTGACCCAGTGAGCATTTCACTGCCCAAACTGTCATGCCCTAACTTATATTATTGTATTAGTATTGCATCCTTCTCATTAAAACTTAATGGACAATTATATTTAAAATTAATAAATACAAAGCCAATAGTAGTTATTATGATTGATGTGGTTTGGAATTTGTAAAAATAAGACAGAATATCAACTTGCCTAATAATTCAGCACACAGTGTAATCATAAAAAGTAACTGTCAGATTAAAAGTATATTAAAATGTAATCTCTATAAAATATACTTTTATATCTGGGGTAAAAAATAAATTAAAAAACTGTTGATTAAAAAATTTAAAAATGCCATCTTTCATTACATGCCATGCCATTGCAGGTCTTGGATACTAATGTGTGAATATGGTAATGAATACTCTTCTAAGTGTTGAATGTGAGAGAAATGTGAGAATGTTACTTGTTAAGTGGCATCACGCTGTGGGTGATAGACAGATGTACTTTTATTCCTTGTGAGTTATTTTTTTCAACCCTATCAAATACAGTCTGTCTTATAAATATATATAACAAACAAAACAACCAATGATTACAAAATGGGAAACCAGTAGCACTGATTGCTGCTCTCTATTACAGCTATTACTTCATTAAAAATGTAAGCTCATTTGAATATATGGGAAATATACATTTGACACAAAGACAGCAATTCTCAAAGCTGAAGCCATACTACAGAAGAAGAGATGTTTGAGTGAAATAAGATCAGAGCTGAGAGTTTAAAGCTTGATGTATGGATTCAGCAACATAGTCCAAGTTACGGCTGTTAATGGCACTGACATTCAGACAGCCATTGGGTAACAAGTAGATATGTTTCTTGTGAATCAGGAACTCAACCTGTTGAGCTGATAGAGAACATGAAATTGATTATTAACATGCATTTAAAGTGTTACCTCACCCCAAAATTACTATTATATAATTAATTACTTGTACTGCTGTCAATAGAGGGTTAGATGGCTATATAATTTCCTCAAAAATATCTTAATTTGTGTTTGAAGATAAACAAAGGTCTTGCAGGTTTGGAGCTACAGTAATTAATGACAGAACTAACCCTTCAAATGCATTCTGTATTATTGAGCTCCCCTTTGTAATGAATCACTCACTATTGAGTCCAAAGCAGCAATAAAGCCCTCCAGGTTTTATTATGTGATCCCAACGCCACGGACCACCTAATAGCCTGAGTCTCTCACGCAGACGCTCTCGGATTAGCATGCAGCGCTCAGCGATGGCCTTCACACTCTCCTGCCTGAGAAAAACTTCATCACTCAGAACCATTTGCTGAATAATAAAAAGAGCAGTTTTTAATTTTAGCACAGTTTTTGCATAAAGAATAAAAAGCCTTGGGCACTCATCTCAAAATCATAATCGCAAGTGTAATGTTCGGATCGAGATGTTCTTAATTTACAATGCCAGTTTCAGGGGTAATTGATTTTTCATTGCATTTGAATACTAAGCTTAACTGAAATGCTCATGGTCAAGTACACACTCCTCTGTTCCGGCAGCATGTAAAAAAAAAAAAAAAAAACTAGACTAACAATCAGATGTTCTAATAGTAAAGTTGAGGTTTTTGAAGGCTTTGTTTATTCATGACCATGTAAGATCTTATATGTATACTTAAGCCACACTTACAATGTATGAATGTCTTTGCATTATGTGACAAAATGTCAAACCAATTGGCAGAGAAAACAACAAGCTTTTCTTAAATAAATCAAAATTCAAGTAACTCACCATGGCATTATGTGTTTGTATATGGCATTTGGTTTGATATTTCACATGTACTAGTGTGGAATGACATTCATATAGAAGCTTGCTTCCACAGTGAAAAAAAACAAAAAAAAAAAACTGAGAGAATAAGTTTGTAGTCAACTTTTTACTTTTTATCCTGTGGCAAAAAATATGTTTCCATTAAATTAATTGTATTAAGCATCCAAATAGTTTGTGAGGTCATGTTATGTTTAAATGAATGAATCTCAATTGCTATATTCCATCCAAAAATGCACAAAACTGGAATATAACATAAAGCATAACCGTTTCCAACCAATGAGTCAAATAGAAACACAATAAATGAAGTCATTGCTTTCAGGGGTGGATTGTTTAAGAACCCAGTCATGTAAGGCAGTGATTACACAGAAATACTTTGGTCTATGAGACAGGATAGCTTGACTAGCAGCTGTCTGTCGTCAAAGTCATACGTTTTTCTTCTTTTTTTTTGCTTTATTTCAATGTGTTTCCATCGTAGTTTATGCCCCCCGAAATAAATCAGATTCAATGTTTATCCTACTTAGTTATGTGCATAAGCATCTTAAGCATTCAAATACTTGACTACTGTATATATTAAGTACTGAGTTTCTTTAAATGTATAAATATAATTCCTATCAAAAGGTTTATGACAATGTCAGGTTTATTTATTAGAAAGCTGGGCTATAGGAACAAAAAAAAAGAGCAGGTGAGGTGTAATGCAAAGTATATACAGTACAGTACAGACGTTAAATGAGCATTTTAATCATGTCAAAAATTATAAATGAAATCTTACCACTCAACTAGATGGGCAGGATTGTTTAATACGGTGGCAACCACCCTGGCCCCTTCCATCGGTGGACAAGACCAAAGCTTCTGAACGAGTTTCTCAGCTTGAGATTGTACGGCCAGCAAGTTCTGCTTTAACACGCAGAGAAGATGCCCCACTCGCTCACCTATCAACACGAAAATCTAATATAACTCTAGCTTAACATGTAAATTACATTGAAACTTTGAAACTCAACTGGAATAATAACCCAATTACAAATGGTAAACACACCATAAAGGCCAAAGTTGTGAGAAAAAGACTGAGCGCAGAGAAGTTCAAGACCCAAAGACACACAGTGGCGAACAGGCCAGGCGTCTTGCTCAAGAGAACCACTGCACAAGCCTTGGGCAGACATCAAGAAGAATGGAAATAACTGCCGCTTCTAATCGAGAGAAAGAGACAGAATGGGATTGAAGGACTGACTTATGCTTAACAGGTGCTTCATTCAGAGAAGCATTATATATCAAACGATACTCACCCACTCTGTGGCTATTACTGGTAAAAGCTTGAACTATGCTATATATATATAACCTAATCGTAGTGAGATCAAAGCCATTAATGGTCAGCCTAGTATTAGGGCAAATGAGAATCAATACAATGGTTTGAGAAATAAAAAAAGTCAGATTTTCTGTTTTGTTCAAGGTGATTATTATGATGATTATTAACAGATTAATTATTTTTAAATACCTAAAAAAGTAGGATAGTAAAGTAAGTAGGATAGTGTAAGTAGTGTGAAAGTAGGATATTTGATGCAAAAGATGTCTCTAAAGGCACAACGACTGACATACATGTAGCTTTCAGAATATTTCACTGCTTTCTTTCCCCAACTCGTACGTAAAAATAAATAAATAAATCATAACACTTTTATGATTTATCTTTTTACTAAATGTGTTGCTCCATAAATGTTTAATAACAACATATAGATTTTTTTTTTTTTAAATCTGCAATCATACACTATATAAACTGGAAAACACATCTTTCATAATGTGTGTGCCATTAGCCCCATTGTACCCAGTACATCTGATTTATTCACCATAACTATTTGTTTACTTGTTTTAACCAGACTGCATAGCGACTATGCATTATGGATAAGAAAACATGAAAGGAAAGTTTAGTGAAGCTGAAGTATAATTGATCTTACCCTGAAGGGTCTAACTGAGGGCCTTACGCGCATGATAATGATCGCTATGAATTACAAAACTCTCTCTCACTCTTCCCGGTTGGGAAGCTCAATGTCTTGTTTGAAAGATCGTACCACTATGACCTCAGCCACACGTTTCCAATCCTCATGAGAAAGTTCAGCCCCAGAGGGACGATGGCCAGAAGCAAAAAGGACCACCACACATCGTTCTGGAGCATTCTCCAAGTCTTGCACCATGTTTTCCACACACACTCCACTGGACTCTGCATCCCAGTATCGATAATGTTGCACATCTTCAATCCCCGCTGCCTTGAAAGTGCATACCAGTGAGTCTTTAGGAAACAAGAGAAAATAACATATGGGTTACAACTGCATATTTAAAAATCAAATGTTTGAGTGTAAATGGCAATGTGTACAGGATTGTGTTATGACTGCATATTCAAAAATAAAATATTTGTGTTGTTAGTATTCAAGTTTGCTTTAAAATTACTGGCAACGTTGCACCAGCTCTTTTTAATTAAAAATGTAAAATTCACAAAGCTTCTTGTTTTGTTGGTAACACTTGGCTTGGCAGGCCTTCTAATATGCAAGTCGAAGTTGTTGAAATGCTATAAATTTACAATTTACCCTTGATTCTAACCTCATGCAAGTAATGTTTCCATTGAAATTCAATACTACTTAATCATGAAAAATATACTAGGTATTTTTGTATCTAAATAACATTCAGAAACTGTATCTCAAATGAGGACAAATAAATAAATACTTATACAAAAACACCATAAATATTTATTTGACATGTATATGTTGAATAGTCAGGCTTGTGTTGAGGATCCACTTACAAAATGTTTATTCACATAACGTTCTCTCTCTTAAAATGTAAATATGTCTAAATGTCAACATTATCATAAAGGACTGACGTCTGTCAGGTAAAACAAGAGCTTATTGATTCAGTCAATCTGCTATTTCATTGACACCATTATGCCTAGAGGCTTAGATGACTTTGTTTCATCTTTGTTTCAAGTTTAATGTTACAATGAAAAAAAATGTTTAGAAGTTTGTAAGCTGTAGCCCATAACTGACGCACTGCTTAAACATTGCAATTCATTTCTACATAACAGATCGATTTCTGCATGTGCACATTTTGTACAAACCATCACATGGAGAAGAGAGCAAGATGGTTCCACTCCAGGAGGAGCTTGAACAGCAGCAGGATCTCAGTAACTCAGCAGCCAGACGCACTGCTCCAGTACATCCGACTGTTTGGACGCCAAACACCTACCATATTTCCAAACACATTTCATCAGAGCTGGTAATTTGGAAATGAAACCCACAACATAATTTTTTCCCAAACTCCCTTGTGTCTTATTCATCCCCTCAGCAGACCTCAGACTTGAGTACACATTAATTAATGCCTAACCAGAAATGTGTTAATATTATGCAAGATACAATAACAATAAAAATCACTTATTTGATGAACGTAGCACTTTTACTATAATTATTACTGATCTACTTTAATAAAAAAAAACAATAATCAATTACTGTATTAATGTGTACAGGGATATCAAGGAAATATTTTTAGATAGCAGTCTATTCATCCAGAGCACATTTTTGCATTTAAAACGTGAGGTCCACAGATTATTTAAATGCCAACAAATATTTGTGAACAGCCCCCCAAGGCATGGCTTAAAAGGGAAAAAAAACACTTTTGAGCTAACACGACTGTGTCATGGTATATTTCATTTAGTTTGCAAGGGGACCCAGAATACATGCAAATATTAAAATGTTATCACCCAAAATTGCAATTGATATTTTTAGCAAATTAAATAAATAAATAAAAAAATTCCAGAAAGTGCAACTCAAGCCAAGCATTTGAATAATGCATCTCAACTTTTCCTGCCATTATATCCGATCAGATGTTCATTATTAATCTTTTAGCCCTGGTTCAACAAATCTTCATTTTCTTAGTTCGAACAGCAGCTACGCTAATTTTGTTACTATTTGTTCTGTT
>JAUMHI010000046.1:13519633-13538785 GCA_032359435.1 Enteromius unitaeniatus | reverse complement strand
AACGACAAACCGGCTGAAGACTATGGATGTGGGGGTAGGTTACCAGGCTCACTCATACACTTTTTTTAATAGATCATTCAATAAATGCAGTCATTAAAAATCATTTACTCACCTTCATGAACCAACACGTAAATGGCCCATAAACACAAAAGGTAAACTTAAATATCCTTTTGGGTCTTTTATAACGAGAGTGAATGTCGACTACAAAATAAAAACCATTGACTCATTACACTATTTTTTTTTTTACTCATGTCTGCACATTATTTCAAGCCTTGACTGAATGAATGGCGAACATGGCTGCCTTTGCACATTGACAGGCAATGTGCCTTTCATAAATGAAAAGGATTGACTGATTTAATGACTTGAATACTACAATGATTCTTTCACAAATCCAGTAATCCAACTAATCATTAAATCAACAATCCAGTCACAAATATTAACAGCTATCTAGACAGAGATAGCCAAATAATAAATCATCGTACAAGTTTTAGAAATTACTGTACTGTTTTTTTTTTCTAAACTCCTTTGGCAAAATATTTTAAGACAAACGCAAAAAAAAAAATACAAAAATAAATAAAAATAAAAAGCCCATGGCTGCCGTCGCATATTGCAGTGCTGTCAAAAAAATCATTGTGATTAAATGCATAAAAAAATATTTGTTTTCATAAGTGTATAAATACAATCATGTATACATTTAAGAAAAATGTGTTGCGTTTACATATTCAATATATTTACATATAATATGAAACAAGAATACACATTTATATACTTGTATATATAAAAACACATGTACAAAATATGTACATAAATATACACAGTAACATACATATATTGCATAAGTAAAAACTTTTATTTTGGATGCGATTAATAGTTTGACAGCACTAGCATATTCGATTATTCGAAGAAGAAAAATAATTGCCCGAGAAGAATGATTCAATGAATCGTTCACAAATCCAGTATTCTAGTTCAAATCGTTCAATTAACGATTCACTCACAAAGACAGAGCTGAATAACTTACGCCACGGAACAAAAGAAGTCACACGAGTTTTTAAAGACGTGAAGGCGAGTAAATATGAACAGTTTCTGTGTTGGGATGGACTGTGAAGGCCCTAATCTAGGTTACCGTTTTGATGAAAAACTGGTTCTCCAGAAGGTCATTTTCTGCTTGAAAGACAGCCGTGGTCTCGGAGCCACTGAGCACACAACCTTTCAGGAAAGAAAGTGACTAAATCAATTTAGGCAATTGCAAAAGCACGTTGCACGTCAGAAGAAATGATCTTACCCCAGTGAACACATGCTCTGTCAGACACAGATGATGATCTGGATAATTCAGACAGACTGATTGAACCTACGGAGTCATTTTCGATAAAAAAACAGCTTGTCATTTCAGAGAGCACGACCGCTGTTCAGGTGAAACGGCGTGATCGTAACCCCAATCGTTAACGTTTGTATAGAAAGGGACGCTTAATATGATAAAATAATCAACGCTGTGCAGGCAAGAATTGAACAGTAATATAAACTGTGCCGTTCATATGGACGCACTCCTGTAACCAGCGTTTTTACACTGCACGCCGATAGCTGATAAATTGGATCGGTTTGTGATGAACTTCAGGTGTTTTTCCTGAGCGCGTGACGCGCTTCATCAGACACTAGAGGGCGCGCCAGGACTTCTGATGACGTTTGTTGCCTGGGGAAACTATCCTTCAGCGGTTTGTCAATTTCTTTTTTGTTTTTTTTTTTTTTTTTTTTTTTTTTTTTTTTAATAACTGTATTTAATTAGTTTGCGTTTAGTTTTGCTTTTTACCTTTTTTGTTGTATGCGTATTTATTTAATTACCGTCGACATGTGTTTATTTCATGAAGATGTAGCAGTATCTTTAGTTTGGGTCAAGGGTTAAATCATAATCTTTCAGATCAAGTATCAATCTAGGGGTCAGAGATTCACAATCACTCTATGAAATGAAACTCTAGTGAAACTATTCTGATCCACATGTCAAGCACTCGTACACTGACTCATTTCTTCTGTATTTTATCTTTTTTGTCTAAAGCAGGTGATGCGCCCTGCTTTTCCACAGTCACTTACTAAACTTTTATAGGCTCGCTCACTGTTTCATTGACCCTTTTTCTTCTTTAATCAAATCTTTTGCTCATTTCTTTGATAAAATGGAGAAAGTAGCATTACACTCAGGTGTTTTATTATTATTATGATTATTAGTAAAAACAATTGCATATACATTCATAAATGAAAGTGTAATTCAGTGCAAATTCAATGCAAAACTGAATTTTTGGCATCATTACTCCAGTCTTTAGCGTCACATAATCCTTCAGAAATAATTCTATTTGCTGCTTTTTGTATAGAAAATATACTGCACTTTTTTTTTTCTTTAAAAGCATGATTTTCTCCAGGATTCTTTATTGAAGTGCAAGTTTAAAAGAACAGCATTCATATGAAATATTAATAAATGTCACATTATACTTTTTCCCTGTCATTTAAATTACTTCAACCTTCCTGAATGAGTAAAAATAATTCTAGTAAATCTTACAACAAACTTGCAGTGTATTTCTTTAGAAAAATGTGTGTATGGATTTGTCATCTGGATTTTTTTATTAGATTTTTTTCACTGATCTGTGTGACTACTTGTGTATCACCGAAGGCAGAAAAACGTCTGACCTTCAGTTAACCTGTCAGGATTTTTATTGTCTTGTGATTTTCACATGTGCCTCACTGTTGTTGCAGGGTGAAATTCTTGTACACATTGTTTTGGCGGGTGAGTCCGACTGTTGGCTGAGCTGCTTATCAGATGCCTAACCAATCGGTCCTGCTCTATGACATTTTTACCTCCTCTTTTCTGAGGAATTCTCCACATTCTCTTTTTAGTATGTCCCAAAAGAGCGACCCGCTCACTTCACACTCAAGTTACCCTCGTTATCTCCGGTGCCCCTGTTATCTTGGCATCGGCACCCTGCCCAGACCTGCAGTTTATTCGAGGAACACTCAAAGGCATAAACAGCACAGCATTATTTAGAATTATGGTGGAAATAGGAATTAAGTTGCTCAGATACTGTTGTGTAATGGAGTTGTTTGGGTTGATGCTATTTTAAGTTACTGAAGAGAAATATTCAGGTATTTTAGAAGGTAGATGTTTAAACTGAGTTAAGCCTGTGAATAGAAAGGAACACACATAATTCCCTTCACCATCTGAATTTATTATATTAAAAATGATCTAAAATCTTTAGTTTATATATATATATATATATATATATATATATATAGACTATTATAAGGAAAAGCTAAATAACAATTTAATTAATTTTGTTAATGTTAATGAAAATACAGTTGTTCATTGTTAGTTTGTTAGCTCATGTTAGTGCATTAACTAATGTTTTTAGTGATTTTTACAACTTGTGATTTTAATAAAGCATCAGTAAATGCTGAAATTGCTAACATTAACTAACATTAATACATGCTGTAGAAATATTGTTCATTCTTAGTTTACGTTTACTAATGTTGTTAACTAATGAAGCATATTGCAGTACCAAAGTGTTAAAATGTATTTTTAAGCTTTATTACAAATAATAATTTCTTCTTCTTTTTCTTCTATAATTCCCCGCATTTTTAAATATACATAAAAATGTTTAGACAAATTTTTAAATGAATAGTTATTTATTTATTTATGACTTTAAAACGAAATATTTTAGAATCATGGCTATTATAAAGAACCATTCAAATTATTATTATTTTACTTTGAACAAACATTTTAATGCTACTTTGAATCCTTTTTTAGATTTTTGATAGTGCTGTATTTTCATTTAGTTAAAGCACATCTGTAACCGTTTGGTTGTGTGCGTTGATACCTTTTAGTTGAATCTTGAATCCCCTTCATTCCACCGTTTATTTGTTTTAGGGATTCTAAGCCGCTCTGTCCCTCTTCAGCCATGATCTGATATACCTCTTTAGGAAAACTCATCTTCCCTCCTGACATGATGCTGTTTATTATGGCTTTGAGCGGCATGGGAGGTTTGGAGATCAGTATCTGCTGAGATGAATTTTCTTTTTCTGTACTTAGGGCAGGTCATTGACCGAGAGGAGGTACAGTGTTAGCGCTGAAGTATCGTCAAATACCCGGTGCCAGTCTAAATGCCAGGTTTGACGTTTTTCCTTTGGTAAATGCTGCAAGGTTATTGTTTCGGCTTTCTCTGTATCCACATGTTTTGGTTGTTAGCTCATCTTGTACTGTGAATGAGGGTTCTCCTTTAATTGTTTCCAGCAAGTAAAGCTGGAGAGATAAGGGTGTTGTTACATCCTGGTTTGCTGCATTCACCAAATGAGCTTGTAAACAAATGCTAAAGCACGCATACTCTAAAGCTGTCTGGTGAGCTGTAAATAATTTTATGTACGATGCACTCAGCCATTGTTTGTTTATTTTGCGTTAAGTAGATAAATGTATACTGACATCTAGTGGGGTTGATGCACAATAGTGCCAGGTTAAAATTTGACAAAATAAAGTGGGTTGGCCGGTTTTGTGATTTTAACACTTCACTACATGTTAAAAGAAAATGGCTTTTTTTAGGCACCTGATATTCCCTGTGAAAAAGAAGTGCACTTTAGCATAGGCTACTTGGAAAAAGAGTTTATTAATAAATATACTTTAAAAGAATGTATTGCAAGTGGAAACTGAATGTAAAGTATTCAAATATCTATATGGTACACTTTCAGAAATAAAGGTACAAAAGCTGTCACTGTGGTGGTACCTTTTTTAAAAAAAGGTACATGTTTGTACCTAAAGGGTCCATTTTGCTACCTTAAAGATACGTATTAGTACTTAAAGTGTACATATTTGAACTTAATAGGGACAAAAATCCTTTAAATGGCATTTAATTACAATTAAATGAATATCTGTTGTAATTTAAAATGATATCAAAGTGGCCTTTTATGTCATTAATATTATATTATCTGCAAGTAAAGTATTTGAATGTGCTTTTAAGATTTGAAGTACTATTTTAGTGCACTTTTCATTATGCACTTGGATGACTCTAGTCTTCATGTGTATTTGATTCTAAACCGATTTTAAAAGTGATTTATTTGTTTATAAAGAGGGAGAAACTATTAAGTGCACATGTAAAGTATTTTCTTTAAAGTATTTGCTCATTTTGATGTGATGAATTTAAGCTTGAAGCATCGTAATTCATTGTGAAACCCACATAAAGAATGTAATATATATTTCTTGGTTATTTTATTTTGTCATTTCGAGCGTTTCTGTCAGCTCAAACATTCTTTTGCCCCACACACACATAATTACATACATTTTAAGAGGGTTTTATGTACAGAGTCTGAAAGGTAGTCTTCCTAAAGTTTTGATTGCTTATAATGTATTTAATATCAATCAGTATTCATCTCACATTTCACTTTTGGTTTCCCTTTGCATTCTTTTTAAAATAATACATTTATATCTACCACTGTACCTGATCAAAAACCTGAAAATACACATGTACCTAAAATCCTCTTCTCATTTGTCATGTTAACATTACATCTGAACTCCATCATTGAATAGCATAGCATTAAAGTTACCACAACTGTCCAATACTTGCTAGAAAATACTTTTTGATAGACTGCAAGTCAAGCTGTTACAGAGGAAATTCAGTGAAAGAGGAAGTGGTCTGTTTCGACTCGGTTTGAGATGGCATTGTGATCAGTGCAAACAGGAAAAATTCCAAAACTACATTTTTTGGCAAGTATCACATTAAGCATAGGAAGTCATATTATACAACAAATTGGTGAATGTTTTGCCTCTCGGCCCACCATGTCAAAAATATTTTCTAGAATATGAGGTGCAGGTGCTTGGTTATGGTGTAGGCTTTTAATAAAAGCAATATTGTGCGTAGAGTCCTGTACATTGCAATGGCTGGGAGAGTACAAGAAACTGAAAAAATACAAAAGAAAAAATAGCAGCATTGAACATGAGCCAGCAAAACATAAAAAAAATCAAATAAAATATGATTTTTGGAATAGGGATGCATGATACAGTATATAGGTTATTGGAAATATATATATATATTTTTATATTTATTATTACCCCTCAATATTGGAAACACTGTAATTTCAAAACTAAACAGATTAGAGAAAGTTTTACTAGAAAATATCTCAAATTTTATTTGATTCAATGTTATATTTACCTTTTCTTTATAAGCAACTGTGAAATTTATGAAAGTGTGAAAATGGTTTCTACATCAATTTTGTTTAGTCTAATTGTATATACTTGAATACATTTATATAATAATGCTTAAAGTTCATATTTAAAGTTACATAATTGGTTCTAATATAATTTGTATGTACACACTTATGTCAAATTATTTATATTAACAAACCATTGACCACAACTTTTGCCCCAATAATCTCCTAATTGGCTGCTTATTAATAGTTAGCAAGGTATTTATTAAGTTTTAAGTATTGCATAACATTAGGGATGCAGAGTATGAAAGTCAGAAAATGTGCTTTGTAAGTACTAATAAACAGCCAATATGTTAATATTCCTTTACTAAATTGTTACCATCTTGATTTATTTATTTTTTGAAAGAAAATGTGACCCTGTACCACAAAACCAGTCTTAAGTTGCTGGTGTATACAATATGCCAAAATCGCCAAAAATACATTTTATGGGTCAACATGATTGATTTTGATTTCATGCCAAAAATCATTAGAATATTGGGTAAATATAATTTCCATGAAGATGTTCCTACCATTAAAAATATTCAAATGGTTGTATCTTAGGCAAATATTATCATAACAATCATATATCAATGGAAATCTGGTGACTGGTTTTGTGGTCCAGGGTCACAAAAGATAATAATTATGTTATATTTTAATTGTAATATTTAGCAAATGTATTTATTAAAACTAAATAGAATGTCAACATCAGCTATAAACTGGTCATCAGCAATACCATAAAAATTAACGATTGGTTTAAAAGTAATGACTACAATTTTTATATCAGTGCATCCATTTATCTGAGTGAGCTTAGAATTGGCCTTCCTCACATTGTCTGTTTTCAATTTTACACAATTTACACTCAGTTGCACAGCAACCAAATTCGAGTGCTCCCATTCAAATTGGTGAAGCCGTCCACATGCTCTTAATGTTTTCATGAGTGGAGGTGGGATTTAGAGAGGGAAATCTTAATATAGCTTATATTGAGTTGGCTGGACTGAAAAAAATAAAAAGAATAAAAACCAAAATCAGTGAACTGCTTAAGTGTTTACCTGTACACAGATATATTTACACGGATATATTAATTTTGCAAGCATTTTACACATTCACAGCTAAAATGTGGGGAGTAAAATAAATAATAATAATTTAGTATAGGATATTGTACAAAATCTAAACTTTTTATATTTAAAAAAAAAAAAAAAACACACTGTGCTTAAAGAGTCTATTGTGTCCGTGTAGTTAAAGAAGTCCATTCTCAGAACATAGCACTGAAACACATGTTGGGGGAACTAGAGGTCTGATTCACTTTTTTCCAAACAAACCGGACCAAACCGGGCTGGAGCGGAAATTGCCAGAACTCCGCGGCTTGATAGAACGTAAGCGGATAGCTCCGTGCTACACTCCACCATGAGCAGTACCAGTTCAGTCGTTCTCTCCATTAGATGGCTGTTTTTGAGGAATTTCTCTCAGTGCTTTTCACTTTGTGGTTATATCTGTGCACTCTTTTGTCTTTCATTTTTGGAACAGGCTCCCCGATGGCTTCATGGATGTTTTGATGGGCCCTTGTGGTCTCTTGCTGGGGAAGTCCAGCCAACTATGACGTAGGTCAGTCCTCTTGCCTGCTTCTTCCTCAGTGTTCTTTTCTTTCGGCCATGCTAAAGACTTCAGCCATCCTGCCCCTGCTGGTTACAGCTGGAGAGAAAAACCCAAACGAACAGAAATATCAGATCAAAGTTTGCATTTTTATTCAATGTGTTCCTGCTCAAAAGAATAGATCACCTCAAAAATGAAAACTGTGTCCTAAAGTTAAACTTCCTTAAAAATAGAACCTGATCATTAATTCGTACATATTTTATGAGGTCAGTTCGTGCATAACTTACACATATTAAAGTATATGATTTTTGCTGAATCGTATGTATTTTACCAGTTGCACAATTCGTATGAATTTGTACGAATGACCTACTCTTAACTCCATCCCTAAACCTTACCTGTCACTGGGGACTAGACAAATCATACAAAAATCATGTGAGTGAGGTTTGAATTCATACAAAATCCCATGAGTGAGGTTGTGTGATTTCGTACAAAATTGTGTGAGTGAGGTAGGGCTGCAACTTTAGTATCTAGTTGACTAGTCATTATGAACTGCAAAAAAATATATATACATGGCTTTGTATATTTTGTATATTTAATATATTTTGTTTTTAGCATTTTCCTTCCATTAAAAAGATTAAACACAAAAAAAATGAGAGCACATAATATTTATTGCTTCCAAATGCATTTTCTGCATAGCAAATATGAACGAAAAGTTTGCAGTATTGCAGTAAACAAGTAAACAAAAGAATTGCAATCAGCAATAAAATAAACACTGTTCCATAAACTAAAGTGCATTGCATGTAAATGTTATCACTGCCCTTCTCCAGGCTCCCAACTGGAGTGGGTGTGTGGAGAGGAAGGCAGGAGTGAGTTTATTTGGCGGCGTGTGATGAGGCCCACGTGAACTGAATGAAGCATCATCACTGCTGCTGTTAAACGCAGAGCGCGCCTCTCCTCGAGAGACCGGTCTCTTCTCCGTGCATGCACGCTGGTGTCCTCGTGGGTCCAAGAAGGCACCCACGGAAGTGAATGGACACCAGCAACTGTTTTGATTACGATGGCACAGTTTTCATTTTTGGTGAACAATTTAATATGCACATACTACTACAAGTAAACCATTTGTAGGTGCTAATAAACATTCTCAATACAGCAACTTTAGATTATAAACCAAGACTGGAAAAATGTTTGAGAGATTGTTTGAAAAAAGTCTATGTATGTATTTATTTATTTGATACAGAAAAACTTGCTTTCCCTTTAAGGGTTACACAACTTGCCACGTTTGGCATTTGAAAAGTAGCCATCTGATATTACATTTATTTAAGTGGTCAAAGCTGTGCACACCAATAAAGCCAGTATGAATGGAAACGTTGCCAAAAACACTGGCTGCATGTCTAAATACAAATCTTGGTCTGACAGTCACTGGCTTGTAAAAGGCATTAACTTGTCAGATACTATTTGGATGGACTAGTACTGCCCCTTTCCCTTGTCGCAGGCCAATTACCAAATCCATGGTGTCTTAGCTTAAAAATATGTTGGATACGACAGATTCTTTCCATTTAAACAGAGGGGACACAGATATTTACCACTGAAAATAAAGTTAAACTGGCTTTTAAAGTAAAATGGGTAAATCTAAACTGCTATTGCCCACTAATACGGTGGTCTGTCAAATTTATGTAATGTTTTTTTTTAAATAATATATACTATATATATGTGTGTGACCCTGGACCACAAAACCAGCCATAAGTGTAAATTTTTAAATTAAGATTTATATATCGTCTGAAAGCTGAAATAATCAGCTTTGTTGGGATATGACAATATTTTGCAGAGATACAACCATTCGATTATCTGAAATCTGAGGGTGCAAAAAAACAAGATAAAGAGAAAATCACCTATAAAATTGTTCAAATGATGTTCTTAGCAGTGCATATTACTATACAAAGAATAAGTTGCAGTATTTTTACAGTAGGAAATTAACAAAATATCTTCACAGGAAATGATCTTTGTTTAATATCCTAATGATTTTTTTGGCATAAAAGAAAACGATAATTTTGAGCCATACAGTAAATGTTTGTGAAATACATAATATACGTTTACATAAATATATAAAACAAGTTTCAATTGTAATAATACTGTATTTCAAAATGTTACTTTTCAGTCTATTTTAAAGCTAATAATTGCAACCTTAATAAGCACTGGACACGTCTTTCCTAAAAATCTCACTGACCCCAAACTTTTAAACATTCGTATATCATGTCAGAATCTTCTTGCAGTGTTTTTTGTTATTCTCTGTGGTCATGTCTCATCCTGCCTAGGGCAGCAAATGAGTCAGGAGTGTAAACCTGTGCCCCCTGGTAAAAAAATAATTGTACAAAGCCTCAGGTTGGTGGTTAATCTGTAGCAGATGGTTGACATTCTGTTAATTAGAATTGACTTGACAGTTGGATCTGTGGATTCAGCAGTTACAGCACGTATATTGCATACAAAGCCAAAGCAAGGTTTAGACCAGTCTACGACATGCCTCAATCTCATTCCACTCTCAGTGTTTCTCTAATAAAGTCAGACTGGCCGGGTGACAGTTATACTCTCAGTTAAGCATCCCTCATGTTATAGCGTCCTCTCCTTAACCTCGTCACACTGCTATGAGCCCTACCTCTTCTTCTTCTTCTCCACTATTTTCTTAAGCTTGAAATGCCTGAGATTCTGATCCTATCTTAGCTACTGTACATGTCTCCACAGGAAACACATAAACAATACTGAGCATTTATGTGCTATCTGAGGGAAGAGGAAAAAACAAAATGAGAAATGTTCTGAAAGTGCCCGGCCCACCTCTCCATCCTCAGGGGGGCAGCGTAATGGAGTATAAGATGACCGGACACATTTAAAGCTTTTAGGTTTAAGAAATAGGCAGAATAACACCATATAAGCAATTTTGTTTACAGTAAGGCGTGACAATTGACAATTGCAGTTTCGGTTTATTTTTCAGTACAGTGTCATGATTATTGGATTTCCTACTGGTTTACTGTCAGCAAAGCTAGATGTACTGTTTTTAAGATTTTTACATATTTTAAAAATAAGTTGCTTCTCCTCACTAAAGCCGCTTAATTGATGAAAAAATTGTAAAATTATAATAATGCAAGACAGTATTACAATTGTCATTTGTGATGTCAAAGCTGAGTTTTTAGAATCATTACTTCTACTTCTACTTCTACTTCTATTCTAATTCGCTGACGTGAAACGATTATTTTTAATGTTAAAAACTGTTTTTGCTCTTTTACATATATATATATATATATAACATTTGTGGTATGTAAGTAAATTAATTAAAATAAATTATCTAAAATATCTACTAATAATTGTAATAATTAAAAAAATATATAAAATAAATAAATATTTTTTTTTTTACTTTTATTTGATCAAAACATCTAAAAATATATTTTTATTCAGCATTAAGCATTTTTCAATTTAATATTCATTATCTGTATATTTCTGCTGAAGAGCATATATAAATATGACATTTAATGGGTTTATGTGAAGATTGTTTTAAGTTAGAAGTTGATAAATGTTAAATGGCTATAGTCAATGGCTAAATATTAAGGGGAAAAATATTTTTTTATAGACATCAGTAGCATTAGTATCAGTGATACTGGCTTTCAGTCATTAAAAAATAAAATGACTGATTATAAAAATAAATAAATAAATAAATATATTTATTGAACATGCGCAAAAACTAGAAAACAACATAAGACAAAGAATTACATGATCATACATATTTCATATCGCCTGCAGCACTTTTGCATCCAGAGAAAAAACATTATAAAGGATAAATGGGCCTATGCGATAAATATATAGCTATTTTACCTAAATAATAAATCAAGAAAACGAAAGAAAGAAAGTTAGTTCTGTATGAACGTGCAATGGGAATCAATTCCGGTGGAAAACTGACGAGATCTAACTTTCAGATGACACGCAGCTAATTTCTCTATCACTTTAACATACATAAACATACATAAAAACACTTAACATACGCTAGATGCACGTTTGTGCAGCAGAGTGGCACTCTTTAGCAGTGTATGATGTGACAGACACTAGTTGTCCAGTCCTGCTCCGTTTACACAGTGCGTGTGTTCCGAGAATGCAGTCGTCACTCCTTTTAAAATAATAAAGTAAAATACTGAAATTAATAAAAAAGTAAAATGATTCTTTAAACCGTTTAACTGATTGTATTAATCAGTCAAAATTCATATCAGTCGGTTAATGGTTAATATGAACATCCCATATATATATATATATATATATAATAAAAACAAGTTTTCACTTGGAAATCTGACTATTGCTGTATTGTCTCCTAACCTTGACCAACACCATCCACTTTGATTGATATTGACATTCACATCACAATCCACCACATTGGTGTATGCATCGACATTCAGCCAAGGCTAATGCTCCATAGCCAGCTCCAAAATGGAATAATCTCAATGATTCATTGTCCCATCTTGCTATATTAAACAATACGCAGCCCCGTCCTTGGCCGCCGTTAACCTCATCAGCCGGAAGCTCACTTCACCCCTAGCAGCGGAGGTCAGCGGCAGCGCAGTCTTACTTCTGTTTCGAGTTTGACCGCTGCTTTCAGGTTAGTCTGCAAGAGACTGTTAAGTGTAAAAAATTGGGATATTTTCCCATCTTTTCAAATACTGTGTATTTAGTTTAAAATGTCTTTTTCTGAGTAAAGGTAGATGGTTATGTTGGCCACTTTATTGGACACCGCTTTATTTGGGAAACGGGTCCAGTGAAATGTCAGATGTAAAACATGGTCAACTTCAATGATTGATGACCTAAAAATATTTTAATCACATCTGGCCTTGCTGCCATGCCCAGAAAGGCCACCTGGAACACGTTTTGAATTTCTTCGTTTTGTGATCTCGCTAACTCAGCTCGAGCCGTTCTCTCCTGTCATGCTTCCACTGCTGTTTTTCTTACAAAGCTATTCATTAAAACCGAGAGCTTTGGGAGTTACCTGACACTGTAGGGGTCAAGGGGGTCTGTTATGTTATAATTTCAAATTGGGGGTGTACTATTCCCAGTGTAATTATTCCAATTAATCATCGAACGAATGTCATGACACGACTGCACGTTTTTCCATTTCAATATTCATATCCAAACTATTATTATATCCCGCTGGCTATGTCCGCTTATCGGACTTGTTTCATGGTGGCACCCCAATCATTCATCACATTCAGCTCTTTGCCGCTGTTATGGATTCATTTCTGATTACATCATAAAGAATCATAGGAACAAGCGGTATTTTTAACCATTGGTTTCTGATGCGCTGACAGAATGTGCAGCTTCCTCTTGTCTGCCGCCATTCATACCCATGTGAGGACAAAGAAGAGAAGACCACAGAGTCTTAGCTTACCATTGCACATCTGATTAAAAGTTACTGTTTTTAAGATCAACACTCACTCCAACTTGTCACATTTTAACGACTGGTCAAGACCCTTTTGCGTCACTTCTTGAAGCTCAAGGTACCCCTTTTTAGTCACTTTTTGATGTGAAGGGTCCTCCGTTGTTTTAAATAGGAATCCCTTAGAATCAATATGCCGACACGATAATTTTTTTTATTTTATCGTCATAATTAAAAGATATAATGGGTAAAAACAATGAAATTATTGCATATATGTAGGGGCGTGATTTTTCAATGTAAACAGTCAAAACAGTTTTATTTAAATGATATTATTTACACATTTATGAACATGTAACCCATCCCTGCCCCTACCATCTGTCAATAAAACACAAGGTATAGCAGGCAGATGCAACTACCGTCATAATTTATTTAAAAGATTTTAATATTCTTAATAGTCTTTTGAGGCAAAACGATTGATTTGTAAGAGGAATAGATGCGGTAGCTGTCTCCGTCTTCCGTATGCACTGCTACAGTCTGTGCTTATTGTGCGTGATTTCAAAAAATGCGTACAAGAATCCTTATGTCAACTTTGGTTGTGAAATTACATTGGCTCCTGTGTGTCTCGTGATCGATTGCGTCAGGCTGTTGTGAAATACTATTGGCTCTTGTGTATCTTGTGACCGATTGCGTCACTCTACGGGACAGGAGGTGGGTAGGTTTAGGGTAGGGGTTGGGTTTGGTGCTCCAATAAAAGTAAAAAGATATAATAAATTTATATATGCATGCAAACCATTACATCAAGCCAAACAACTGAAAACAATGGAGGACCCTTCACGTCGAAAAGTGAATAAAAAGGGGTAACTTGAGCTTTGAAAAGCGACACAAAAGGGTACTTCCGGGAGACTTGGGATGTCTGCCTTGACAACGCTGTGCGTGTGTGCAGGATTTAGCGCTCCCAACAGTTGTAGCAAATAAATATTTATTTTCATTATTGTTATTTTATTTAAATATTGTTTAACTGTGTCTCATTTAGGATTAAACTTTTTTTTCAATCTAAACATGCTTAAACTTGCTTACACTACCGTCTTAAATCATATTTCTACCAAATAAAAAAACAATTTTGTATCACGTTAAAATTACAAATTTAATCAGCCTATTCTACTTACATTTGTAGGTGACCTCTAAATTAATCTCAACTTTGTTTTAAAATGCATCGCAAGAGCCCCAAGTGAATTTCACATGACCACAAAGGGATATCACTTTCGTGAAATGACCATCACATTTGCTAATGGATTTCTGGAATGGCCCTTGTGAAGGGAATGAGTTGCTCGCTTTCCCTACAAATGCCCTTTCCCGACGTGCCCTTGAAGGGAGCAAAAAAGAATTTGAATTCGCCCTAAACTGTTAGGTGTTGTCACTTCAGAATTACGACCTAGGCACGTTCACATCAAGCACAATAACTATAATGTTAAAGATAAAGATATTAGCGTCCATTTATATTTTGTTACAAATACAACTATATAATGCTCACATTAGCTCAGGTCCATTAAGTAATATTTAACAGATATAATGATGGTTTTAATAATGTCTTGTAAATGTGGAAATATAAAATAACTAAGATTATTAAATGCTTTAAAAGTATTTTTCATTGTTAGTTAATGTTAATGTACTGCTCATGGTAATGTTGAACAAACTAATCCATATTGTAAACAGTTACCAAATGTTCATTCATCTGTTTATCCATCCAGGGTTGCTATTGTTAGCTCATGATATTTTATTCATTAAGTAATGTTATGACAGAAATCCTTACCTGATTTCAAAACTGAAATGCAATATGCTGAATGAATGACCCGGTGGGGGTGTGATGAAACAAGCTGTTGATCAATGAATGACAAAAATACCACATGAAATCCAATCTGATCACTCAGACTGAAACGCAAAAAAGAATTAATCCACCTACGAAGGTTCTTGTGAAATTTTCCCCTGTTCTGAATAATTGAAGTTAGATAGGCAAAACATTTTTCCACCTGTCTGTCTGAACAAGGCCTTAGAATTCTAAAAGTATTTAAAGTGACTCATACAGTATCAAACTAAAATTGATAACATGTTTTGAAATCAAGAAAAACTTGATTTTGCCGCATGGTGACAAGCAAAGTGTCATAATGTTCCAACTATTATGTTCATATGAAAAATGAAAACTAAAAATACTACTAAAAATAGCCCCTCTGACCACACCTATAAAAACAAATGGAGTTTATAAAACATAACGCAGTCACATGTACTGTGCGCTCTCATATCTTGCTCTCCATTGAGTTCAACCTTGATTTACTGCTCTTAGCCCTCACTGACCATAGTGTTTCCATTTAAGATGAATCACAGCCGTTTATATAGCACAATACCTGTCACACACGGTGCCTGAGGGAAAGTGAGGTCGCCATTGTAATAAAATGTAAACCAGGAGTGGAAAGCATGATTTATATCAGGCTAAATAGAAAGGTTTAGCTTGTACTGTGGGTGGAATATCAGTATCCTGTTTAGCTTTAGCTCATTTATCAAACCTGCCTTTGGATGTCCAGAAGGCCTTTCATGTACCGTACATGGACTTCTTCTTATAGATGCTGCATACAAGTATATATTTTTTTCACCATTTGGTTTCTCGTGAGAAAAACGCTCGTGTTTGCTGACAAGCATTGACGAGAGACATTGTCCAGTATCGGAGGAAAAGGCTTTCGACAAATATCAAGGAAGTGAGTGCTACACTGGGAACTAAGACTTGACAGGACCGGGTGACACTTTTCTTGAGCATTCCAACCAGATACGGCTTTATCCAAAAAAACCCTACGTGATCCAATCTCAGCGAGTTGGCCCTAGTTCAGCCCAATCATCTAAGTTCGTGGCAATCCAGTCTTGAGTTTGTTTGCTTTTTGTCACAGACACATCCATCTCTTTTGTCAAGGAAATTTGATGTCATTATATGTGTACATAAATGTTTGTGCAATCATTTTGAGTAATAAGATGTCGTATTCCGATTACAGTATGTGCTTCCTTGGATGTAGTTCTGTCCCATCATTCAGTGAAATGGAGCTCTTCCAAGGCTGATTTCATGCTCCAATACCAGCTGTACCAAACAATTATATGAACCGAAGGTCTTGTAGATCCAGCGGCATAGTAATGTGCCTGTTGTCCATCTAATTTACACAGTTTAACTGTAAATTAACTGTAAAGCCTTGAGGTTAGAGTTCAGAATGCTGATATCATTTCAGCCACTTAGTCAAACCGCAGAATTGGCATTGTTGAGGAAGTGACCTCACAATTAACAAATGTTCTCACAGGTTTTACACTAACTATCTATTACAGGCCTCTACAAGAATGGCTTGAACAAATGAGAAAGAGAAAGTCAGATGAATTTGTATTGTACATACTGTACATACATCATCCTTTAATAATTTGTTATTCTAAACCTATTTCACTTTCTTCTGAAGAACACACAGGGAAAAATTTTTTTTTTAACAACATTTTAAAAGATGTTCATACGATAAAGGCAATAGGGGTTTACTCTCATTTTGGACCCCATTGAATTGCATTATATCAGCCAAACCGCATTTTTCAGAATAACTTCTTTCATGTTCTTCAGAAAGAAAGGAATAATGGAAGCATGGGTTTGTTTGAATAAATATTTTAAAAGAAGTCCTTAGTAATCCTATTTCAACCACATAAAATATTTAATGTTCTTGTAGATTTTTGAAAAATATTTTTTATGTGTTCAGTTTTAAAAATGTGATAATCAAGGATCAACTAAAATCTTAATTTGGTCATTATTTACTCATCTTTATGCCATGCTAAACCTGTTTGACCCCCCTCTGAGGAACTTTTTTTTCCTTTGTCCACATGATTACCTTCAAATTGGTCTAGTGTTTTTGGACCCCATAGACTTTCATTATGTAACCCCAAAATAAACATTCAGTTTCTTTTGTGTTCCTCAGGGAGAAAAAAATGATTTAAGTCATAAAAGGTTTGTTTTGAATTAATATTTCTAAAAGAATTGCATTTTAAATCTTTTTGACTTTTTTTTGTCCATATGATTAAATTCAAAGTAGTCAAATATTTCTGGACCCCATTTACTGTCATTATATAAACCAAAACAAAACAAAACTTTTGTGTTCCTCAGAACGAAAGTAAACAAGGGTAAGTTAATGATAACAGTATTTAGATGTTGGGTGAACCATCCTTTAAGTTTGTTCTGAATAAATATTTCTAAAAGTTGCGCTTAGTAATCCTATTCCAACCCCATCAAATGTTATTTAATATTGTGCTAGAGCTGACACAAAGCTGTTTCAACATCGATAGCTGAATGACAACAGTTTGAACAAATATATCCACCCGACACTTCTGCCAATTCAGTTTCTATGGTGATTACTCCATTCTTGCTCCATCATAGCGTAGCAGAACCACAGAGCTGCCCTTTGACCTCTAGTGCTTGACCCTACATAGACGTTCAGCATTTTTTCTCCTCTGACCTTCTTTTCTGAACCGAATGAGGCTTAACTGATTTGATATACAATATGCCTCTGAGACATTCATCACAGGCCAAACTTTAAAAAACAGAAAGCGTCACAGGGTAGAACATAGAGGTTCTCACACATTAATTTTCAGCTCTGAAGAGTACAAACAAACTACAGTGCAGTGTTTTCCATCCTTTTTTTCAGTCTCATGAAGATCTGTACCTCTGTGCACTTTTTGTGCAGCATCATTTTTACATTCCTTACTGCACGTTTTGCCGTAGTTTCAAAGAGAAATGTCCACTGTGTGGCGCAAAAACAAAGGTGAATATGCGAACCCCAGCACGTTTTCATTACGTTGATATACTGTAGCTACATATTGCTGTGTTTTTATTACGTTAAATATGTACCTGTTGGTACATATTTCGTGTCTCGCTAAAAAGTGCACCAAAGTACATTTATGCTATGAGACCAGGTAATACCAGGTTCGTATGAACCCTTACCGCCACAAATGTGGTTTTTAACCAAATTGCATTGTAAAAAAGCTATGACAAACATTAATTCCTAGTGGCAGTAACACCACATTGGCCACCAACGATACAGACATTTGGCGACCTGCAGCAATCTAGGTCAGTGTGAACGAGGCTTCGGTGTGAATGTCATCACCTCATAAATGGCCCATAATCCACCGCTGCTGCTGGCCACTCACTGAAAAATCGCACCGTATCATAACCATATAAAAAATGTGGTGAAGCGGTCTGTGAGACGGGGGCAGCTGCACCTCTCTACTTTTGATGTAAAAGCAACTTGACTCTTGCCTCTCATGAGAAATTTTGAAATGCAGAGATATTTACTTTATTACGCAGCTGTTTTGGCAGAATGAGGCACCCAAGCACAGCTGAGAAAGGAACGGAAAGATCATCCACGAGTGGCTATGCAAATCATGTCACCAATGATTGAATTAAAATCTGAGCCAATGACGGCTTAAACTAATTTTGGTGAGTTTATTTGCAATCCCGCAGGAGATTGAGTATCGCTCTCATGGACAATATCCCCATGCTTTAGACTTTGAACTAAAACCAACACAAAATGTGATCCAGATCAATAAGATATACACGTTAGCTACTCTTTTCTGCAGCGTTTGCCTTATGTTAACTAAATAATAGAATAATCCTTAAATAACAGATTTGGTAATTTGTTTAAGATAAGGCAACTTGTTTTCAAAGAATTTATCTGGAATTCTGGGTGCGAGGATCGTGCAGTATTGCACTGCTGATGCTGTTACAAAAAATTCATTATAATTATAATATTTCATTAATCATTAAAATGAATCATTAATCACAATATTTATTCATTTATTTATTTATTTTTAAGAGTGCTATATTATATATATTGGTAACTATTGGTACAGTAACACTTTAGAACAAATAATATATGTATATATGTATGTATGTA
>JAUMHI010000046.1:13489708-13518076 GCA_032359435.1 Enteromius unitaeniatus | reverse complement strand
CTATATTATATATATTGGTAACTATTGGTACAGTAACACTTTAGAACAAATAATATATGTATATATGTATGTATGTAATGTCTTTGTATGTAATAAGCTTTAATGGATCTATAATGCGATCTCCATCTCACTCGCCTGCTACTTGTAGAGTTCACAGAGTTCAATGCTTAAGCAAAAGTGTGTGTTTGCTTTCCAAAATCAAGATGTCCATATCATGGACGAGCCAGAGTATCATTAAACACGTTCTGCTTGTCAGCGGAGCCTGATGCATATAGATGACGCCACTTTTTTATTCTTTTTTTTTTTTTTAAGTATTTTGAAGCAACATCAAGCACGAAAGAATAGGTTTTCCAAATACTGGGTTGTGATTTGGCTGTAGACACTTGTTTATTTGATCATTAGATGTAGATTACTTTTTTTTCCCCTCAGAATTCTTTGAATAGAAAGTTCAAAAGAACACAAGAGAATATATTAAAATCTTTCATATGTTATAAATGCCTTTGTTGTCATTTTTGATTAATTAAATGCATTCTTGCTGTTTTAAAGTAGTAATTTCTTAAAAATGATTAGTGCTTCCAGTAACACAACTGCTTTCAATACTTATAATAATCAAAAGTGTTTCTTGAGCAGCAAATCAGCCTATAAAATTTTATTATATTCTTTTCCCTGTATTTTTTATCAAATAAATAAGGCTAAAATAAGAGACTTCTTTTAAAAACATCACAAATTATTATTATTCCAAACTTTAAACAGCAGTGTATATCTTATTATTTATTCAGTATATATTCGTCTAGTTTATTATATCTCCACTCTGCTGCGCAATACCGGCCATAATTATAATGGTAGCATCCAGAAAATTGTTATGCAGATATTAAATTATTATTATTAAAGTCTTCTGTCAACATTATGCCTCCACCATCTCTTTGGGAAGAGACACCAAGGCCATTTTAATAGTTTTATATCAAAACCTACGATATAATATGCACGTGGATCTGTCTTACTGGTGCAGAGAGAGACTCCTACTAGTGCTTTAATTAGATTTGTTTTATTATATTTTTTTATTATGTATTTTTTCTGGAGCCAGTATGACCCTGACAATAAAGGTCCTGAAAGAGCAATTTAGTAGTGATGCCATATTAGAGAAGACTTTTTATAGTGTGAAGATTATTAAAATAAATCTGCAGAATGGAAAGTTTTAATTGATGTTAATGGTTTTTCATGAAACTGCAGATGACTATAGAAAGAACCCATTTTTATGAGTGCATGCAAACCTTTATTCTATTCTATTCTATTCTATACTGAAATACTTTCAAGGCAAATAAAAGGTTAAGTGTACATCACTGGGGTAAGAAAAACAAAGTCAATCTTAAAAGAACATGAGGGTTGAAGTAGCTTGTTTTAAATGCCCAAAAATGAAAGTTTTACTCCATAAACTGAACTGATGCGCCAGCTTCTTCTGATAAACCACTGTAAGCTTAGACTCAGGTGGCCTCAGTAAGAGATGATCTCCTGAAATGAGAATAACGCTGAGGTCATCTCAAAGCAGGCAGATAGGGATGGCTAGATCTTACTGATTTGCTCTATATTGTGGCTAAAAGAGCTCTTTTCCATATTGAGTTCATATCCTGTTGCAAAGAATTACCTCATTGCTTATTCTGTCTGCACTTTTTTGGTCATTCTTTCTTTTTCTCCAGCTCTCCCTCTTTTTTTTTTTTTTTTTTTTACTGAGAATGATAGAGCAATCATTTGAAGGCATGCTAGTGCTGATGTACAACATATGGCTTAATGCACATGTTCAGAAGGCCAACATCAGAGTGTTATTATGAAGGCCATCTGGGCATATTCATTGTTCAAATATTAATGGCCATTACACCTTTATTATATGTGACTTTCATCAACCTGAAAAAAATAGTTCATTAAAAAAATAAAAATTCGTATAGTTGTAATTTAGTATAATTATTCATTACTCACACTGTATGTTTTATGGATGCAAAAACACTAAAATTATACTGCATACAACTTTCTAAAACTCCAGTGAACTGAACCTTTGATATTTTTATTTACTTAAAATGTTCACAGCTTTAGATTTCTCCATAAAATGCTCTATATAGTCACATGGACTACTTCTAATGTTTCAGTCTCCATTTATTGTAACAGTATGGAAAGCATCAACCAATACCTTAATCGAAATTTCTCCTTTTGCATTCAACGTTTTGTTCACGTTTTGTAGCTTTAGTATGTCTTTAGTGACTTAAACAGGGGGGGGGGGAAGAAAGCTGTTTAACTCCCACTATTCCATCTCTCCTTGATTTAAGATCTTAAACCGAAACCTGTTACGCCACTCTGTTATTTATCAATCAAGAGCCAGTCTTAGCTCTCCTTTCTTGTGGAGATCAACAGTAGCCAGAGAGCGATACCAGTAGCTGATGGTGGCGATAAACCTGTGATCTGTGGAAACATGGTGCCTCACTGTTACAGCAATGAAGGCGATGGGAGCAGATAAGCCATTATACCAGCCTCGGCTTGTCAGCTGTATTGTGCTCTTCCTCATAAACCTATTCAGTGATTAAGCACCTGTTTGCAAAGTCAGGCTCAAGGAAAATACGCACACAGGTGTCAGACAGCCGTACTGTAACAGCCCGTATTGGTGGTACAAATGGTTTTAAAATCAGTGCACGATCAGATGGAACCGACATCCTAATTTGTAGAATGGCATGACGCCCATTTTTAATGCGGCCATTGAAAATTTCCAGGCTTGCTCATAATGACAGAATATCCTGATTTAAAGCTGTTCCATTTAAAAAAAAAAAAACAAGTAAAGTAAGTACATTATAATCCTATGGAGTAATGCAAAGAGAATGCTAGATGATGTTCTAGTCTCCACCTACATGAACTCATTTGATTATTTTCCCTACAAAACTTTACTTTTGAAGTGTCCATCTGACGGGACGTTTGCATGGATAGGTGAATGCAGTTTATTTTTTTTGGCCAATCATCAACAGGAGAACATCTGGATGTGCTCCAATCAAAACAGATTTCGACTTTAGTATGCAAATGTGTTGGAGAAGTAATTACTGCATTTACGGCTGTGTTTACTGACCTTTGATACTTGCAGATGATATGTCAAGTTCAAGCACAAACCAACACCATGATGAAAAAGCAGTCCAAATCAAACAGAAAAGACTCCAGACTTTGACTAAAATAATTGCGAATGAAGCAAAAATTCAAATTTGCAATAATAATTTAATATGTAGTCAGCACTGGTGACTGTCAGGAAAACTGTCATAAAGTAAGCACACTTATGAAAGGTTTCATCAATGATTACGCCAGTGTTTCAAAATAAAGTAACTCATATGAACTAGTTCTTTTCAATGAGCCTGTCAAGATTTTTTAAACGGTGTTGAATCAGTGAGTCATTTTTTAGTGCGATTTAATATAAGAAAAATATTTGAGGCTCAGACTACTAAAAAATAATTGTAAAATAATAAAGTAATTTATCAAAAATGTTGTTGTTTTGATAAATTAATTGTATATTATAATAAACGTATGCAGATAATACAATTTAATATAGTTAATATTACATAATAAATATAACTTGTTAGCTTAAAAAAAACCTTTCATTTTATAATTCATTTTATTTATTTATAATTTCATTTTTCTTATTTTCTTAATTTATCTTTATTAATATATATATATATATTTATTTATCTTTTTCATCTATTTATCTTTTTAAGTTTTTTAAGTCTTTGAAATCCTGACTTGAAACAAAAAACGAATCTCTCATTTCGAAGCAGAAATTGTGGTTTTGTGTCAAGAGTTTGCTTACTATCTTGCCTTCGCTTTGAGCATTCACTGCGCTTGCTCTGTCTAGGTCGTAAACAGCTTCTCCTCGAAGGCGGAAGTGTTGCATTTCAGTGATAAACTTTATCAGCTTCTAAGGGTGTCAGAGAAGGAATTGAGGGGCCCTAAAACTTGCCGAAAACACCAAAGAAACCTCATTCTTACCCATACAAGTTAATTCAGTGGTAGCAACAAATGTACAAGCAACAGTCAATCCATATTTAGCGTTTACGACAGTTATATGCAATTGAAGTCACGCTTCCAAAATATATACTGCATGAAAAAAGCGTGCTTGCTCAGAGAAAACAACTGAAACAAGTGCTCTTTCTCATGGAGGGTTAATCAATACATACGCAGCATTTCAACCCTTTCTCAATGTGCTCTGAAACACAAAGCAATCATTGTGGATTAATTTACATCTTTCTGCCAGCAACACAAAATGTACCCATCGGCAGCACAGCGCAGTAAAATGTTGACTTCCCGTTAAACAAAACACACTGTCATTATCTCCAATCTGTCATTATTTGAATTACTGTATGTGTACAAGAGCAACTTTCATAATACTCCGCACTAAAAATAGTCAAAATGCTCGTTTTGTCTTATTACATTTTGCTAGACATAATGTTCGAGCTGCCTCGTGTTTAATGAAACTCACTGGAGACCTGGTCACGGTGTACGAAAAGCAAAGTACACAGTTTACGTAAAAGGCCTTCAGACATCACAGGGCTGATCAAATTTTACTCAATGTACTCGTAAGTTGGTGAGCTATACACTGAATAATGTGATTTTGTTTGTTGAGATGGGCTACCTGACACCCGTGAACTCACTGCTTCAAGCATTTGGAGATTGAAGTCACACAGAATGACTGGATTCTGAGTTGTTCCTTTCTCTCCGCTTTCGGTTTCCACCACAACATTTTTCTCCTTACATCAAGTCTGCCATGGATTCAGCAGCTCGAACTTCAGGTGCTCAAGAAAAATTAGTTCTGTGCTTGTAAAAAAAAATTAAAAAGCTTTTTTTTTTGCACAGAGCAAAAAAACTTTACACTAGAGATCTATTAAGTCTCTTATTTTATCATTTGAAATTACATATAAAGACTATTATGAAATACCATATAAAGACCAATAATGCTTACAATTTGGTTTGATGTAAATCTATAATGTGCCTTCTATTAATAGCAGGCCTGTATTGAACCAACAGAAATGTAATTTTACCAATTTCTGCTCCTTTTTTGAAAGAGAAAAGGCTGACGTTGTGCTCTTTTATTATTTCCTCAAAACACAAGATAAAAGAAATGCCTCTGCATAGTGTCTGGCGCACATGACTGTGTTTGGATGTGAAATGCGTATGCATGTGCATTGTTTCCACTTCATTGTGGCTAGGAAATGTCTCTAGGGCTTGTCCACCCAGACCCCCTTAACAGCTGCTGTAAACCCTGTACTGTGATAGTCAAGTGAGTCTCCCCCCTTCTAGGAAAAACCTTTCCTGAAAAGCCTCTATAAACAGAGCAAAAACAGTACCCAGTTTTAGTCATTTTAATGGATTCAAAATCCTCTGTTGATTTTGTTATTGTCATCTATGTCATATTTACAAAAAAATGTATTTTGACAGTGTATTTTGAGGAAATATGTAGTGTAGTTTAAGTATTTAGTTCCTGTGTTGCAGAAGCATAGTTTATACAATTGAAAAACCACAAAACACAACTACTTTAAAATTGGCCTCTTGCAGTGGGTCATTAAAATAATTACTAAAACCCAACATTTTCGGATCACAATTTGCATTGTAGATCTAAATAGTGAAAATGCATTAGGAGACAAATATCATTAATCATATAAATAATATCATTTTGGTCTGGATAAAGAAATGTAGGACTGTAAGAAAATAAGAGAGCGATATTTGACATTGTGTCTTTTTTCTTCTTACTTCTAGAGAATCCAGTATGGTTTTTGCTGCTTTTCTGTTGAAGTGATACTGAAAATATAGTTAAAGTGTAGACTGTGTAGGCTGGTCATTTTGAGAGGTATATCTGTATATTTCATGATGTACAATATATTTTGTAAACTAGTTTTTACTTTTTAGATGTTTCTCTCTAAAGTAACTGTACAGTTTAAAACATTTTTTTTAAATTACAGTATAAAGAAGTTATTTAACTATTAACTACAAGTTCAACACAAATAAACAAAAAGGGCACGTGTGCTTCTTTTAAGATGGCCAGTTTTCTTGAGCGTTTAAGAGAAAAGGCCAGATTTAGAGCACATGTTTTCTCTTTCATATCAGAGCTCCATTCCTCATACTTTTCTTCTGACATGCGTTCTTTTAAAGATAATGCCAAAATGTTCAAACCAAAGCAAAAATTCTTCCTCATGCCAGTTTCCCTCAAGAACATGAAGTGGTGTTGCTCCCCCGAGGAAGCTTCATCTGCATTAGGTTTGACTGGGCCACTTGTTTCTGTGTATTCCAGCTATAAACACATGCAATTATGAGCCTAAGCCTTGTATTTTTTTCCCCCTGCACAAACTTCACCTGGCTGTTTCACATTCCACCGTAAGCAGTACCATAACAAGTCATTCATTTTTTGTGTAAAATGTCGTACACATCCAATCGTTCTGTAATCCGAGACAACTTCAACACTGCCCTGTTCAACCTTGACGCACTTCTCACATATCTTCATCCCCCCTTGAGAAAAGTGACCACAAGCGGATTCTCAACTTTAGGTCATATGATTACAGCAGGTTTGAAATTCACCTAACATGTGGTATAGTGCAAGCTGACCTTACTGACATGGCACTGATTCATTGTGGATCAATGCAGACCTAATACTTACATGCATAAGTCAGTAAATTTTGCTCTTCTATACATCTTGGAAATTTATTAGACATATTGTAAGTATTAAAATAAATCTTGACGAGGTAAACTGTAAAACTCTACGACTAAAAAAGTAAGAAGAGACGTAAACTCACAACTCTGCCTCGGCTTCGGAGAATTCACTGAAGAAGGTGCTTCCGTTGGAGTGCGGCTGTCCTGGCGATGGCTCGTCGCTCCTGTAGCTGCTCTGGCTGCTCCCATCCTCAGGCAATGTCTCTTGCAATACGGGGGGCTTCTGGAAGGTTCCAGGCATTCCTGGCTCAGCAGACCCTAACAAGCAAGGGCATTGAGTCCGAAGCCCCTTGTAAAGGAAGTTCATTTTCAGAGAAGGTATCCAGGGACAGCCAAGAAGGTTCTTGAAGGCCGCACGGAACTCTGGGCTTCGGCAGTAGATGATGGGGTTGAGACCAGAGTTGATGTAGCCTAACCAGTTTAAGAAGCGAAAAACATCCGGGTCCAGCAATTCTCGATCGAAGACCTTAATGATGTTTGCCACGAAGAAAGGCAGCCAGCAGAGTGTGAAGACGCCCATGATGATGCCCAGCGTCTTGAGGGCCTTGTGCTCTTTGACGACAATCAATCTTGACGGTCGCCTTCGGGAACTTTTCCGCCTCGCCGTCGTTCCTCCGCCATTATTGCACGTCGAAGACAAGTTGTTATTACCATGGAGCGTTGGCAGTACCTGATTTCCCATGCACTCATTTTGGAATCTCAAACGGTTTCTGTCGATGAGCTGTACCTGACGGGTGGCAATGAGAAAGACACGTGCGTAGACAAACATCATGATGAGTAGTGGGATGTAGAAAGAAACCACAGATGAAAAAATTGCAAAGTGTATGTTTATCTCTAAATCACAGCACTTGGGATTCTTGTAACATTTTTCAGCTTTCTCGTCAACGTCATGTTCAAAGCGATATAACTGATTCATAATGGGGACAAATGAGATTAAAGCCGAAACCAGCCACACAACACAAATGACAATTCGAGCCCTGCACTTGTTCAGAAGCTGTTTATACCGCAGAGGTCGTGTGATTGCAATATACCGATCCACTGCAATGATGCAAAGAGTCTCTATGCTGGCGGTTACGCATAACACATCAACCGATGTCCATAACTCACACAAAGTCTTATCGAGTTGCCAGTTCCCTGTTACGACTATTGTGGCACCTGGTGGCACCACCAGGACCCCCATGATGAGGTCAGCACATGCCAGTGACATGATGAAGACATTCGTTGTGGTCTGCAGCTGGGAGGTTCGTGCAATAGCGATTATGACCAAAAGGTTACCTACGACGATAATGGTGATGATGATCACCATGATGAACAGCTCCAAGGACTTCACATGTTCTTCAATCTCTGGAGACGTCGTATTGTTCGGAAGACTGCTGCTCACAATGGGTAGTAGAGTGGTGTTTATCGAAGTTGCCATGTTTCGTTATTCAGATATCAAGGCATGCAATTTTTCAAACTAACAGCAGCAAAGAGACATAGCTAGGTGCTGGAAGCAACTGAAGCAACTGAGATACCGTTGCATTTAATCTTGCATTTTATACCGCCGTATCTCCAAACCTTGAACAACAGCATCAATTCTGTTTCACCTCCTCTTTAAGCATCCTGAAAGTCGTGCACATCCCGTGTCCCACAGCATTTGAAGCAAACATATCTGTCATGTTCCACACATCTGAACTGCAGATGTAGGATGGGGGGAAAAAAGTCCCTTTTACTCAGTGTTAAAACAGTTCCATGGGAGATGAGGGAAAAAACATTTGAACTTTTTGAAAAGCTCTTGAATTCAGCAGGTGAAATGCAGAAAAGCAGCCGTTTGGTTGAAGTAGTCCGCTCAAGTGGAGTTTGAGCTGAAGTGGAGGAGGTTCAGTCAGCGTGTGAGCGGGCGAGTGGAGTTGCCTCTACTGCCAAAAGCTCAAAGGAGCAGTGACACTGCCGACAGTCAACAGTGGTAAAACACTCTCTGCCTCTCTGATAATGCTTGCTCGCTCTCTCGCTCTCTCACTCTCTTTAGGAGTGTTCAGCATGCGGTAGTTGCAGTCACATTTCACCCGAGGGGTGGAGTTGTAAAAAGTGCTTCACACACACACCCCCTCTCTGTCTCTCTGTCCAACAAGTACACAATCAGCAAACATAAAACACTTTTTATCTCATTTGTCATGCATCAGAAATAGACATACATGCAATAATATATACTCCAAAAATAGTACTGTTTAAAGTGTAGTTAATCAAGGAAACAACATATTAAACATGCATTCCACAAAAAAAAAAACTGCTTTGTAACTATTTCCACTCCGGAAATGATAGTTAATCTCAGAAATATTTTCAAAGAAATGGCAAATAACACATTAAGTAGACATGAAATTTTGAAGGTTTACAGTATAAAATAAAAGTTCCAATATGAGGGATTTCACAGCAGAAGAACCATATTTGGATCCCCTGAACAACTGCTTTTAAAATAGCAATTTCTTCTCAGTGAAGCACATTAATACTCATTATAAAGAACCATTTGAGGAATTTGTGTTTTTTATGGGAACATAGTTGCTAAATAAGTAATAAATAATATATTTATATACTGTTTTTATATATTAAACTTATATATAATATATTATTTTATATATTATACTTATATACTAATATATTATTTTATATATTATACTTAAATAAGATAATAAAAACCAAAAAAATCAGAGTATTTAACCTTAATATTTTTTCATGTAGTATTTATTTTTACTATTAAATTAATGTTAAAGGTACATATTTAAATATATATGTATATTAATGCTGTCAAAATGTGTGTGTTAATGCAGGAGATTTATTTTTCCAGTTTAACAACATAAAAAATACTTAACACAGTTCATGCAGGGGCAGGGCTAGGATTGGCCATTCCACTCACAACTGCTGCTTCTAGCTGTTTTTCGCAACAAGAATTCGAACATCTTTACGATCACTTCAAATGAGAGACATTTCAGATGTGCATGTCACCTCAGTGTCAGGGGATAGACAACTGAGCGTGGACACAGTACAGGCGATGAGGATCAGTGAAGTACAGTTAGATGAGTCTTTTGTCAGGTCCTGTTCTGTCAGCTTTTATGTACTGTATACTTTTTGCACATTATCTTTGATTGCATGCACAAATACAGTGGTAGCCTGTGTCATTTTATAATAAAGCATCAATGAAACCAAGAGGATGTGTGTTACATCCATGTCACATTTAGTCCTGGTAGCTAGACTTTCAGACAGACGGCTAAAGATCTAGAATCCATGGCAGTTTTTATTGATCAAGGCCCACACCTGAGGCTTTTTGACCCAAACCACAGTTAATTTAATCGGACTGTGAAAAATGTGTGTAAAACTCTCTGACATATTTAAAAGATTCTATGCTGCGAATATTTCACATACTTCTGAAAATCCAGCATTAAGTTTATCCTGATGAGCGCTCATCATAACAGCTATAAACACATTGACTTAATTCTTTCGTGAGGGGTTCAGCCAACATTCTGTATGCATGACTTTTGAGATTGAGACAACAACATGTTCAGCCACAGAATCTCTTAAAATAATAGCAGCCAAATAATTTAACAGCCATCGTGATCGATTCCTTCAAAAATGTGTGATTAATTATTTTTTAATCGGTTGCCAGCAGTGTCTGCTATGGAAGCCCATTTCTGTCACTGAATTAAAATAAAAAACATATTGCGACTTATTATCTCATAATTCTCAGATATAAACTCACAATTGGGAGTTATAAAGTCAGAATTCCGAGTTATAAAGTCACAATTGCAACTTTATATCTCAGTATTCTGACTTTATAACAAACAATTGTTTGATGTAAAGTCACAATTCTTTTTTTTTCAGAATGGTGAGATATAAACTCGCAATTGCGAGTTATGAAGTCCAATTTTGAGGGGAAAAAAGACTGAAATGTTCTCAGAATTGGAAGTTTATATCATTATGTGTGTTCCCTTCGGAAACTAAATCTACAGTATGTGTTTGATAAATGAAGAGAAAAATGATAATAAATTATAAAATTCTATTTTGGAGAAGTTCAGGAGAAGCACTTGCTTCATTTTTTTAGTGATGCATTTTTACCTTTATATTGTTAACAATTGTTAAATTGTGCCAATTTGAGTATTAACACAAAAAATGATCACCAGGCATCACGCATGATATGACACTTTATATTAAATGATTTTTTTATGTTGCCACTGAAGTAATAATTTCCTAAGAAATTCAGACAATTATCCCGTGCTTCCATGTCTAATGTCCGATGTCTTGATCTCCATCTCAGCCTAAGGGTATAGCTGCCACAACCAGACAGGCCTGTTCAGACGAAGCTATCTGTTCATACCCATCTCCTTCAGTATTGTCCTGGTGTTACATGTTCAAAGGAAGTCAGAAATGTTTTTGTATGTCAAGAATTTAGTCACAAGGCTATCTAAGGCTCTGTCAATCACTCAGATTAGAGTCAAACTGATGGCTGATAGTGAATGTCTGCTAATTGTGGATTCCTTCAGAGTCTGGCTTTAATTGGAAGTAGTTTGTAACCCCCTAAAATAAATGTTATTTTATAATTCGTTTAATAAAAAAAAACACAATAATTTTTATTATAACGAAATCACCATTAAATAAAACCATCTTTTTTAAATAAGGAAATGATTGCATTAAATACTGTACAAAAGCACAAATCCACTTTTTGTGAGAACAGCTGCAAAGTCTGTCATGTTCCATACCAACCTGTTGTGGCGTATCTTCTACGATCACATTCTGCTGGGTTATGTTGCAGTTTCGCGATATGAACAGGATACCAGCTCCCTTGGGGCCGTTGTTCAGCACTAAAAATAATAGATGCTTATCTGGCCTGCGACTCACGCCAACCCGGCCACAACCAGGAAGAACAATCAAGACAAATGCCTGGCATGCCATTCAGCTGCGAAAATCTGGGTAGAGTAGTCACCAAGGTCTTTGTCATCAAGTACTTCCTTCCCTCCTCTGTCTCTTTTCCTCCTCTCTGTCTTTCTGCTTGACATTTATCTTATTTTGTTCACACCACTCCATACGTTAGCGTGTGCTCTCGGTTGCAAACCCTTGTGGGAAAAAAGTACAGCTTTTTTTTTTTTCCTTAAATAGAGTATTAGTTATTGCACTTTAAATATACTGAGGCGCAAACTGCAATCCAGTGAAAATATAGGATGTATTACATTTATATTAAATGCAATTAGTTGAGTGTTTTTGACTCACTCACTTAAGTATGGCGTAAATATATATATATATTAATAAATACTTACTCTTTTAGTACACTACAATGTACATTTTATGTTATATACAATATGTTGTACAGTTTCCTTATTTTTAAGATTTGAAGTGCATGTTCAACACAAATAAACTTTGTTTTGACAGAGGAAGTGTTAACTAACACTGTTGTCTTAACTAGGTGTGAGGCTATAAAATAACATTTAAAGCCCTTATGTCACACATGTTCCATATAAATCTGAGATTTTTCCATAACTGGGTGTGACAGCTGGGCTCAAGGTAAAATCTCATTGGTTCCGAGAAATCTAATTGGCTGTTTCAAACATTAACTTTCACTGACTGGTGTTTTGTTGCACATTTGGTGTGCCCTGACAAACCGCTTATTCTGGGAAACTGGTTGCATCACACATGTAGATGCATGTAGACGAGTGCATATTTAGATCATGTTATATCTGATTCCGAAAATAATGTGTTCGTATGACAAGAATATTTCCACTCAGATTGTATTAACCAAATCATTTTATATTAACTTTTGTCAAATAAATTGGCAGAGTACAGTCTAATATTGAAAACAAGGCTCACAATTGGTTCCGGTCACACGGTGCTGAATATAGATAAACACAGATAAAAACAAACTGTTTTCCTCTCATAAAGACTTGGCAGCATTATTCTCTGTTCAGTTAAGTGAGGTTTTATTGCTTTTGTTGTTCTCTTGGGAGCTTTAAGCAATGAAGTACTGTAATTGTGGGACTGACAATCTAATACATTTTCTTAAAGATTTTATTGACATGACGGTATTTGAAAATATCAAAGTAGTCTAATGCAATACACCAGACTGAAGCAGTATGAAAGCTTGTCGGTGCTCATTATCTTCAGATAAATTCTTCTGTAAACCCTGATGTGATTTAAGTTTTTATTAGATTTCAGAATGATCACTGACCCACAAGCTTCATGCCATTCTAAATAAGTTTGGGCAGAGGCTACATATAAACTGCAAAAAACACTAATGTCCTCAGAAAACCCAGTGCTTCATGTTAGCTTAGGCTTCCACTGAAACCTTTTGTTTAGTGCTCAGATGTGTCCTTCTGCAGTCATGAGACAGTAAATAATTCTCAGTTTAATTCAGGACGTCTGCTTTACATTTATTATGATGATTGTGATTAGAAATGTTTTTACTTAGTGAAAAGTTTTTACCTCAAGACAATTTTGTCATCATTTGCTCACCCTCAAGTTGTTCCAAACCTGTATGTATTTCCTCCTTTATATAATATTTTAAAGTTTATGTAAAATCAGAACAGTTTGAACTACTTCAAAAACTATAAAATAAATGTATTGGGGTATATATGGTACTTAAAATGTCTGATGCCATTTTATATAATCTCCAGGTAACATATAGGGTTAATAATTAACTTTATGATGTGGCCATAAAACTAGAACACACAAAAAAGCTTGACACAAAGTTAGTAGAATTCATTATATATCACTTTTCTCACAGCGTATTCACAATGTGGTGCGGGGCATGCGGGTTTGAGTGGTCACTGCTGGTTCTGAGTCTATTAGTGAGCGGTGTGATGAATGTTTTGTGGAAGTGGAGTGACTCATTAGCGAGAGGCTCATCTGAACTTGTTAAGGGCTTAATTGGATTGAGCAATAAAAGCTCTTCTATAGTCTCTTATTTTGATTGATGACAGTGCACAGGTGCCCCCCTCCTCTCTCTCTCTTGCTCCACTTTTTTCTCTTAAGTGAGATTTTAAATTGTAGGGAGTAGTTGTTTGAAGGACACTGGAAAGGTCATAAAAACATACATTTAGAAACATATATATACATATACTGAAAATGAGCAAGAAAAAGGAAGTCAGGGGTCTGGAATTGTATTTATTTATTTTTTAAGCACACATTTTATGGAATATCCAGTATTATTCATTATTTATCTGTGCCGTCACATTAAACAATTGCAGAAATTGGAAAATGACCAAATAAGTTCACAGTAGACAAAATCTTACTGTTTTACCATTTTGGAGTACATTATTAATAAACTAAATAATATTTTCACATTTTTTTAAAACATAATTTTATGAAACGAGTATTTGATTTTTTGCAATTAAATTGTAAAAAAAAAAGATTTATTCTGTGTAGAACATGACAAAAATTAAATAAAAGTAAATAAAGTAACATTGAATTTTATCCTTATTTAAAATAGTAATAGTAATAGTATTTTTTTAATGCACCTATATTAAAAGGATATTCATTTTTAAAATGATTGTAGGAATTATTAAACAATAATGATCCAACCAGTTCACAATGGACAAATTGCCACCTGGGTTACTGGATATAATTTTATGTAACCATTAGTTTTTTTTTGTTCGTTTTTTTTTTTATATGTATTTTTTCTATTTCTTTATTTTTATACTTAAATATTCTAATATAATATATAAATATACAAAAATTTAATAATTCTGCCACAGTAAGTTATTTTTAACTATTTTTTTCTTTAAAATAAAAAAAACTACATATATTTGTTGTTTTCATTACACTCTTATTTGCTAATCTTCAGAACTAGCAGTTTTTAATGTTGCAACATAAGTGAAGTTACCAAATATACAGATGTCCTCTGCTCAGTGTGCAGGTAGCAGTGAACACTATGTAAATTGGAAAGCTTCTGTCAGCACTCGTTACACCCCTTTTTGGAGGACGGTGGACACTCCCTTTGAAGGAAACAGTAAAAAGCCCAGAGGAGGGGCAGTATTTCTCCAATGGTATCGTTTTAGGGGATATCCTTTGAGATGACAAATACAGGGCATATTGCTTTTTTCGTCGTATATATAAACAGTACTTATTTGTAATTGTGTTCTCATGCATCTGACTGTTTTCTTGTTCTGTGTGTATGTGTGCTTTAGGGTTGTCAATGGGAACCGCAGCAGTAAGTGTTGGAGCTGACAGACTTGGCAGGTGGTCATTAGTCTGTGCGTGAGAACGTGCCATAGCTGGCTGTGGTAGATGTCCAGAGGGGCTGGGGTGAAGACTGGCACAGCCTGAGGTGTTGACGGCCAGTGGCTCTTTAGAAAGTTCACCTCGCTGCTTTCATGCCCAAATAAACTTTTAGAAGCGGCATGCTTGGCTTGTCAAATAAGAGTCAATAGATACGGCTCCTGACAGATATTGGCAAAATTACATTTTAACTTGGTTAGTCTTTGTCCATTGATTAAATGAGCCTTTGATGAAGTCGGCTAAATTGAATTTTTGGATACATTGAGGTAGTGACTGACAAAACTTGTTCTTGATTGGATAAAAGTGGCCAAAATAGTCTAGCCATTAGTCTAGCCATTGGGCTGTGTCTGGGTTTCTGAGCCATTGACTGATAAGCACAGTGATCGTTGGAAATATATTTGGTGCTATCATCTGATAATCTTTTGGCAAAACAGTCGGATTCCTTCACTTTTATTGGTCATGGTAATTGGAACTGTTTCACTGAGCCAATATTTGTTCTCTTGCATTGTGTCTTTCACTTTGACAGAGCAAGTTGCATGCAGTGGTAAACTTCCTGCCTTTAGAGTTTCTCATCCATTGAATGATTATATATTTCTATATATATATTACTATATATTTCTATTGAAGTTTTTATCAAATATTTCACTACATAATCAAAAGTATGTGAAACATTATTGCTTTTAACTATACATTTCAGCTGTTTTAACTACACCCTTAACTAACAAGTACATAAAATCAAACATAGGAAGAACTTCTCTGATCTGCACAAAAACAGACAAAAACCATTGAATGACTTTGGTATGAATTTAAACCGCAAGAGTTCTTTGATCATGTAGTGTAGTTTCTGACGATGAAAACTTAAATGGACATACATAAAGATTACAATCATTCACTAAATAAGAAACTCTAAAGGTAAGAATTCCATCACTGCATCCAAGTTTCGTTATCAAAGCAATAAACACCATGAAACAGAACAAATATTGGCTCAATAAAACATCTGTGTCTGAATAACATCAAGTCATGCTCCAACATCTAGTACACTCTCTTAAAGTTCTTTATTGGCAATGATGATTTAGTAAAGAACCCTTAAAGGGATATTGCACCAAAAAATGAACATTTTGTTAACTACTCATTGGTAAAATAGTGTTTTTCATGAGAATATCACACAGGTTCTATGCAAGAGCACGTGCATAGAACCTGCATATTCTCTTCCGAGTCTATGAATGACCCGGAAGAGAATAAATTGCTAAATAAAGTTATTTTTGTTTTCTTTGTGCACAAAAAGCATTCTTGTAACTACATAAAATTACAGTTAAACCCCTGATGTGGACTATTTTAAAGATGTCATTACTACCTTCTGGGTCTGAATGTGGTGTTTCTATTGCCGTCTATGCAGGGTCAGAAAACTCTTTTATTTAATAAAAAATATCTTAATTTGTGATACAAAGATAAACAAAGGTCTCACAGGTTTGGATCAACATACTGTAAGGGTGAGTAATAAATGACAGAATTTTCATTTTTTGGGGTTAACTATCGCTAATAAAGCAAATACGGTGAGATTAATATTTTATTCTCTGTGTATGAATGTTGATTGTGAGTAAAAACCTAAATGCAATCTATCCGTCATATAAAACCAATGTGTATCTTCAGAAGACTTGGATTAGAACACTCAATTTATTTGGATTACTCTTTGAAGACGGAAAGTTTCGATGAAATGAAATTCCAGTGTTGGGAGAGAATTCTCTCAGGTTTCATTAAAAAAATATCTTCAGTTATGTTTTGAATGAGCACGAAAGGTTTGAAACAACATCAGGGTGAGTAAAGCATGACAGAATGTTCATTTTTGGGTGAACTAACTGTTTAAGTCCAATGCTTAAAAAAAATTGAGTGGATTATTAATGCTTTAGAATGTTTAGCAAGTGAAGTTCAGTGAGGTGTCCAGGTGTCCACATTCTTGTGGTCATGTAAGGAACCTCAAGAGGTGCGCTTGATCACGGTGCTCCCACGAAAGTCTATTTTTATTGTAATTCAACACTAAAACACCAGCAAAAAGAGCCTTGATTATTAGTGGAGAAGCACTTGAGAACCGCCCTTCTAGAACATTCACATCGTCCCAGTAATGACTCAGGAAAGCTCTTTATCACTGCAGGCAAACTCAAAGCTACAATCTCCCCAGCATCCATATAGTCCCCATGCCTTGTAAATTTGTTTTGCTCTGTTTCCTTGACCCTTCCCACATCTGTCCGGTCTCCGGTCTCCCTCAGCATTGCCTTAGAAGAGCCTAGCCGGATTGGAAGAAGTTTACAAGACTGCAACTCTGTCCTTCAAAGGGTGGAAATGCCGTTTACAAAGAGCAGGCCTCCTCGAATTAGCTAGATGCTATCAAGCTCGGCCGTAAGTTATGAGCACAGTCAGAATGCCTTAGTCCGCTTGTTTATTATACACCCGCCTCCAATTTGTTTCGGGATTGTTTTATTAATTGCCATGGAAACGTCTGCGCATGTCGGGATCAAATTAGACATGGCCCTCTTTGCGGAACAGCGACGTGATCCCTGTTCCTTGAAGGAGAAAAGCTGAGTGAGAAAAGTGGAATTAAGGATGAAAGGAGGGTCCAAATCCAATTTAGAGAGTGAGATTGCTTAAACTTGAATGTGTGGCATATGGTATCGGTCAAGAGAGGACATCCAAGAAAAAAAAAATACTATGAAACTGCTGAAGTTAAAAAAAGAAGACATGCTAAATTATATTGCAACTAGGCTTCTCTGATTGGCCTCTCAGACATGATTGGTATATAGCTTCTCTGAGGAATCCACTATGAAACTCAACATAGTATAATTTTATATGGCAAGTGTCAGATTTCACTAAAATATGTCGGTCAGGTGATTGCTCAAAACCAGTGAGCCGCGTATTACAAAACAAACAGAACAGAAAATATGATTTAATCTAGAGAATTACATCTCAGTTTGGAATCAAAAGAAACTCGGCGGCAGGTGGTTTCGAAGCGTTTGCTTGCATAAAACCTTTACTAATATTTCCATGTGTTGCTCCTCCCAAAATCAGTCGGATACGGTACCAAGAAAAATAATGTATATTAATCCATGTCAAACATTAAAAAGTTTTTCTTCAATAGCTGAAATTATTAAAGCCAATGTTTCCATATGTCCAAAAGAATGTCGGTTTGAAACGTTGCATGCTGTTTTGATATCTCTCTCTTTTTGATATTTCAAGGCTGCATGTCGTGACTAGCCTGTTTGTGTGTAATTTAGTATTGCCCTGTCTCGGTTTGTTTGAATGGCGTTTTCTTAACACAGGAAATTCTCCATTAGCATGGGAGGCTAATCATGAGCTCTGAAGGAAATAGGAAATGTTCAGAGCAAAACAGTGTGTCCCTCCTACTCTACCTCAGCTAACTTTTCTTTATTATTATTAATATTATTATTATATACTTTAGTACCATTACACTTTTCTAAATCTGGCCTGTCCCCACAGTGTACTGTATGTAAACAAAGTAGGAGGCATTTTGATTTTGCAGTGTGTTTTTTTATGTTTAGTTTTGTTTGTTACTTTCTGAAACATACATTACAATTTAAAAGTTTGGTCAAACTTGCATATTCATTCATTCATTCATTCATTCATTCATACATTCATTCACGTACTGAATGTTTGTTATAGTAAAGAAAATCAGTATGGAAAAAAGTATTCAAATTCCTTTAATTCAAGCTTTGTTATTTCATTAGTTTAAGTTTGCTATTATTCTTAATAATAATGATACAGATTTCAAATGCTTTTGAATTCATTCCTTTATGCTCACCAAGACTGCGTTTATTTATTACAAAATACAGAAAAAATCTTAATGGAATATTGTGAAATACTTTTACAGTTTAAAATAGCAGTTTTTTATTGCAATATGTTTAATAATAATAATAATACTAATAATTGTTTTAAATTGTTTCATGGTTTTCATTTTTATTATTCTAAATAAATAGTGAATATAATATAATAATGATAATAATAAATATTTTAAATGCTTTTGAAATAAGTCTCATATGCTCACAAATGCTGCATTTATTTAATAAAAAAAATGCAAGAAATTTAGTAATATTTTGGAAAACGTACACTAAAATTACACTTTTAAAATAACAGTAATATTTTAATATATATTTCAAATGTAAGTTATTCATGTGATAAAAAGCTGAATTTTTAGCATCATTACTCTAATCTTCAGTGTCACATGGTCCTTCAGAAATCAGTCTGATATACTGATTTCCTGCTCAAATAACATCTCGTAGAATAACTTTGTGTAAACCATGATACACATTTTTTTACAAGGGTTTTTTTTTGGTAACATTAACCATCAATTGATCCATTAAAAGTGTTCTTACTATATAAAAGTGAGCTGAAGAAAAAAAAACCCTTAGGCCTACTGATTCAAAAATATGTATATTATTTCTTAATCAATGAAAAACACATAAAGAAAGCATTCATGTGAAGAAGCACACCCATGGGTTGAAATGTGGGGACACATTCTTTAGTCATGAAGGCAAGGTCTGGTGACAGTTTGACCTGAAATAAGAGAAAGGACATGTACGTGCACCACAAGATGTTATGAGATGGTTTGTTTCTTGTTTTTGTCATGACTGATTTAACCACTGTAGCTTGGCAAGAAACAAGTCAATGTATCAAAGTTCAGGAGCGTACCTCTCCCCTCATTGCATAATGGAGCTTTGGGAATGATGGCCAAACTATCTATAAGCACTCAAGCAGATCTATCCAGTAATTGCTCAGAGACGTGCTAGAGTCAAAATCCACATGATTTGTGGAGCTCAGTTGGTCAATCCGTCTGCGCGTTTCAACACAGCAGGGAAAAATGCTGTTTCAACACCAGAGTCAAATGAGTTTGTGGTTCACTCCTCAGAAAAGACTACAGTTTAACTGTATAAACCATTATGTCATGTTACCAGTCCCTAAGTAACAGTCCCTTCTAAAAAAAAACAACAAGGAAACATACAGAGAAAAATGCAAAACCTTTCCAGTCTCTATTGTAGACTTTGTTTGTTCGATTGCTCAGGATCTTGTCCTTCATATTATGTAATAATGTTTTCACAGAAGATTACACTGAAAGTGCATTTGGGTTCATTTTCTAAATATGTTTAATATGTGAATTGTTTTTTTTGTTTTTGTTTGTTTGTTTGTTTGTGATCTACAAGTAGCTGCAACATGAAAAATACCCGGAGGAAGCTCTTGGTTTGCTTTGACGTGCCACTCTAAATTCCACGAAAATTATTACTTTGGCGCTGAGGGGAAATGACTAGACGTCACTAATTTTATTGCTTTGACATCAAAGGCAGCAGATGAGGAAAAGTCAATTTTACACTTTCTAGGACCTAAAATAAAATCAGAAACTGGTAAAACATCTGCTATAATATCATAACATATTTGTGTTGAATAGCCAGTCGATTGCAGCTGAGTAGACATTTTTCTTTTTTTGCGTCCAGATGTTGTAGGTATGACATCTACTAGCCAGACCTTGACACTTTTGCGAGCAACCTGAGCTCAAACCTGGCTTGTGTCATTTCCTGATCTCTTCTCCTCCTCTCCTCTCATGTTTCACTGTGTTATCAATAAAAATGGTAAAAACACTGAAGGTTGCAAAGGGTATGACAGTCGCATTAAAAAAAATATTGTCAATGTTCATTAGTTTTAGTATTTTTCTAAACCATTTAGCATTTATTTATTTAGGGATAGTCAATCAGGTTGTTCTAAACCTTTATGAATTTCTTCTGCTATATATGGCTAGTTGTCAAATACAAATTGGACTGTGTCCTGGTGTGACATAACAAAAATTTTGAAATTTTAAAATTTATTTTTTGCTTTCACACCATAAGACACATTGATACGTATACTTCCCATGTATTTGTATATATATATATATATATATATATATATATATATATTGCTGTCAAATGATTAATTGCAATTTATTTCATCTAAAATAAAAGTTTTTTGTTTACATTTTATATGTATTGGCACCCTTGGGAAATCTGAGAAAAACTGAAAAAACGTACCAATACATACAAATCACCGCAGTTTCCAGTTGAAATAAACACTAGAGGCAGTAAAACCCCCACAACTTTTCACACAAAAGTATGATTTACAGGTACATTTTTGATAAATAAAGGCAAATTCTCATGTTATGACTTCAAAATATTTGTAACATCTTGCACGATTTGAAAAATGATATTTTTGAACGTTGTCGTTGCATAGTACAGCTTTATATGTATGAGTTTTCTAGTTCAGTAGGTTTACTCGGTAGCTCACATAATATGGTATTGCACTTCGAATCCTGAGTAAAACAGTTCGACAAAACAGATCAAATCAGTGTAAGAAATATATAATAGCATAATAGAGCATTAATCATTAACGACACTCACTGGATATTTGAATTCTGAATGGCCACAAAACGTACCTCGAGCACCATTATAAAACCTGTCCTTATACAAACATGCCATGGTTAAACGTGCATTAGACGTGTGTTTTATCGCCACTCTCTGGACATGTTCACTTTTAAACTGCAGCGAAACGTGCAGTAAGGTACGTAATTACGGGGTTGCAGAAATGTATGTAGAGGCACGCATATCCAATGAGCCTGGGTTGTTTTTGCGTGAACTGGAAGTTTGCATCCGATTTTACTTTTGTATTGTGAGAGAAACAGAATACTGAATGAGGAAACTAGAGGGCATTAATTGTTTTTTCTACTTTTAATTAATTAGATGTAGTAAAGTAGGCGTTTCGTGAACACTGACGGTAGGAGAGGCGTGGTTAAGGATGTTACGCTCACGCCCAAGTCGTCAAACTGATGTCATCAGAGAAGGCCTGTTGTTTCAGAGGGAAGGAGCATTTTCATTTTCAGATTTGCATTAAATTTACGAAGGCAATCTTTTTTTTTTTTTTTTTGTGGATTGACTTGCACGGATGAATTGTGTATCACAAAAATAGCTGAAAAAAGTGTCTTTTTTATAGTTAACCCTGCTCTTGCTGCATGCTTTAGATCCTTTCGTACTTTTGGTTTCGTGTCTTCTGAGCCATTTTTTAACTTCAAAAATGTTTTCCCTTGGTATGCAGGATTATATTGTTTTGAGGGCTAGGCTCTGTTTTAATTCCCATTTACCATTTAGAAAATCAATAATCTTATAAATAATAAAAAGCCCTTAAGATATGTGAAGAAAAGGGTGGACTCATCCTGTGAAATCCCACCAGCGTTTCTTCTTTTCTGTAGAAGAAAGCATGAGATCATAAAGCAAATGTTTAACACACACTGCGCAGGTTGGAGCAGTGCAACTATCAGTATGCGGGGGAAATCGCTGTCATTATGCAAAGAGTGGAAACACATGCTAGTTTTTTAACTTTGCTTTTTCCCTTTATTTTTCCAGAATCACACTGATGAGTTGTGTTGTTGTGGAAACCTAATGTGAAAACGTGAGAGACTACATTTTAAGTGCGTTGATAAATTCTTAAGTGGCTTCATATGGTTCCTCTCTGCATGTAGCAGTGATAAGTTCCCCCACACCTGAGTCTTGCCAAGAGGAAATGCTTATAGAAATGAGGCCCTTTGCATATGTTCACTCCATAAGTGCTGCTTGGTTATGTGTGCTTCGTGTTTGCTTTCAGCTCATGAGTAGTTTTAAATGGGTTTAAAATGTGTGCAAATCTAAACAGGACTAAGGACTGGGAATGAAATGGCTACCAGTCCTGTAAAAACAACAATCAGTTTTTATACGAAATATAGCGAGAGACACAGTAGTTTATGTATTTACATCCTCATAGTCATGGTTTATATGAAAGGCCCTTCATCACAGCACACAGCACTGACTGTTGGGTGAGAGGCAGAATGAGGAGCTGAAAAGCTGTGCACTCAATGAACTGAAACGCATAATAAATTCACATGTAGATATGCTCTAGTGCTACACACACACACACACAAACACACACATGCACAAACATTAGCCATTCCATAATATTACCTAATTATTAAGCAAAAACAAAGTTTAATATGTGTGTTTTTATGGCCCTGTGAACTTTAGTAAATAAGGAAATAATCTTTTAAAACATTCTTTTCACTCTCTTACAATTTGTTTTCTGACAAAGGATGTATATATATTTTCACACTTAAAAGAAAAGAACATTAAAATTACATCATTACACTGGGGACAACTGTAAAATAGGGAAGCCTAAGGAAAAAAAAAACTATTGAATATTATGCATTTATTTGTTTCTCAATTGTTCATCTCAATAGAAATGGCAAAAACAGTGAATGTTGCAAAGGGTATGACAATAACAGCAGTCTTCAAAAAATATTGTCAATGTCCTTATAACTAACGTTCATTAATTTTTATATTTTCCCAAACCCATTAGCAATATTTCATATCTACCCCCTCAAATGTAAATTGTCACTGTGTCCATCTGTTTTAGTTTGGTTTATTGTCTTCCTCTTTTTGTTTCATTCTTAGTTCTCACGTTTTTTGCCCTTATTTGGTATTTCCTGTGTTCAATGCCATTATGAGTTTCCATATGAGCCATTTTCTCCCAATCGTGTCCTACAGGTGTTTTCAGTTTCTTTCTTGTTTGAATATGTATTTATACTGTATCTTTTGACTCCTGGTTGGTCGTTTTATGTAGCTGGATGTTTGTATGTATGTATTCAGTCCTGAGGTTCTGCTCGTGCTTCCTGTTGCGTCCCGTTGTTTTCCTTGTGTTGCATTTCTGAGCGTTCCTACCCATGGTTATTTTCCCTGTTTTCTACTTTGGACTGTTTATCTGGATTGTGATTGTTTGCTGCTTGCCTTGAAACCTGCCAGTGTTCCTCGACCTTGATTCTGTCTAATCCCCATTGCTCTGTTTGCCTGTATTTTGGACTCTGCCTGTTTGACGACGAAATAATCTTGTGAATGGATCCTCATGTCCCCGCCTCCTTTGTTACAGATGACTTCACCACAAAAGAATCAAGCAGCTTTGGCCAGAGACCTCGGCTCATCCTCATTAGATGGACAATTCCGCCCAGCACTTAGGTTGGCTGTCATGCTTCAAACAGTATTAGCACGCAAAATGGCCACCATGCTTCAGCCAGTGTCTGCACACAAAACGGTCGTCATGCCACAGCCAGAGTCTGCACACAAGGTGGCTGCCTCTCAAGAACCACAATGTCAACACAAGATGACCACCAATCCAGGGTCCCTACCCAAGATGGCCGCTATACCTGAGCCCCAACCACAGTCCAAAACCCAGAGTCACAGTCATAGCCCAAGATGACCGTATATACAGTGCTCCAGCCACTGCTCCAATATGGCTGTCAACCCTCAGCCACTGAGCAACCCCACATCTCCAGTGATCGCCATGTCAACAATGCATTGTTACTGAACAGCGACCCCTATTAGGAGATGGAGTTCGCTGCCCACTTCAGCATCTTGGTTCTGTGGATCCTGCCGTTTAAATACACAGAGGAATTTTACACACTGGCAGAGCAGACGGACTTTCACAATGTCTGGATTAGGGCCAACTATCACCATCACGGGGATCTCCCGGACACCATGGGATTAACGTAGAGAGAGTGGCCCTCTACCAATCTCTGGGTAGTGTTCGGGCCCAGACAGAGAGAGTGCCACGGAGCTACTGACAGTATACCAGTTTCCACGGGACATTCTAAAACGCTTCTTGTACTAATCATGAACTACTGTCAAAACAATGAGCCCATGTTCAACAGATAAAGTGAATAATATCACATTAAGCTGTTTCCTTATAATGGACTTCTATGTTGGATAATACACTTAACGTAATATTATTCACTTTATCTGTTGAACATGGGCTCGTTGTTTTGACAGTAGTTAGTTATTATTACAAGGAAAGTTTGACAGAAATTTGGGCTTCCCCCATCAGTTTTTAGATGCGTTAAGCCACATTAAGCGTTTTTAACGTTAAGCGTTTTAGAATGTCACCGCTCGCTAAAACAGTGCTCTTGCATACCTTGCAAATCACGTTTGTCTCATTCGTATCGGTTTTACTATACACAAACCAATTCCTCACCACAGACGATGAACCTTTTTTCTTTACAATCTCCTTGTTGCAGGTTTCGTCATAAGTAAGCGAACTCATCGCTGCAGCACTGGAGGTGTGCGCGCACTGGGAAAGCAAGAGCATTGCGCGTGCGCGGCACTACCAGAGACTCGCTGAGGTTTGTTCAAGAAATCGTTAGATTTGTCACTAGTCACTTTTTTGGAAAAATGTCACAAATGGGGGCTAAATCTAGCAACAAAGTCGATAAGTTGGCGACACTGCTTTTTCCATTGTCGAAAATAATGTGTATTACGTGGTTACGTAACGTGCAATCTCATTTGCGGTTAAGATGATAGACCAAAATCTCTATCGGTTGACAAATTGTTACCGGTTAATCATGTCTACCGGTATATCACCCACCCCTAGAATGTGTAAAAATTATACAATTGTGTGTAAAGACAACCCAAACTATGACTGGTCTGCTCACCTGAACCTCTTTTATCAAAGACAGTTTGGATGCTGCTTTGGTGCTTTGAAATGAAATGAAATACAGCATTTGAGCAGCCTTGAACAGCTGCATTAAACAGTTTAAAAATAATTAGTGTAAATGCCACTTCAGATGCACTTCTATGCCTCCTCTGCAGTGTAAAATGGCTTAACTTTAGTAGCTATTGTTCCCCAGTCATTTTTGTGAAAAAGCCACCGGGATTTATATTTGAAGTTATTATACTACACACTAGTTACAGTAACTACTGTAGTCTAAAAAGCGAGTACTGTTAAAATATGTAAACTGTAAATGAATCTGAGCCTAAGGCTCTAGAGCAGTGCAATGTGACATGTGGGAATGCCACCATCATTTTTATGTGTGCATGACCCTCACATTCTCAAATGTTCTTTATTTGGCCAACACAAACTGCAGTCTCTTTGATCAGTTCACATGGTGCATAGCGTTGGTTTTGATTTCTTTGAGCAGTGATATTTATTTATGCAGCTTGTCTTCCCTGTAGCCTTCCAGCAGGCTGATAGTGCAGTCTATTTATTAGTCCTGAATTCACAAGAATGTGCAACACTGGCTTTGGGGACTAAACAGGACAGTGGGGTATTTTCAGAATGATGTTGCAGTAATATTTCATCACTCGCTAAATTGGGCAAGAAACACAAGCCAGCTTTACAATTAAGACCTATTTTCACAGACCAGGGCTGCGTTTCCCCAAAAGCATTGTAAGCGTAAGTGGAAAGTGTTCATGCCAATGGTTTCAGTCTGTTTAGGCTTATAATGCTTTTGGGGAAACATAGGCATGGTCTTTGAAGATGGGTCTTGCTTGTAAAGTTGCTTTGTGTTTCCTGCCTCCTATTTTATAGTGGTTACAGGGAAACAGCCCCCCTCCCTCCAAAAAAACCCCATTGGCATTACTTACTTAACCTTATGATGCTTCAGACATAAATTACTTTATTTTCGTCTGCAAAAGGGATATATAGGCATTTAAATATTTCATATGGTCCACTTTTCTGATACTTTTATTCAGCTTTTTGTCATTTTTTGAGCTTGATATCCATTGGTCACCACTGAATCCCATTGTATGGAAAAGAGCACAAGTTCCCTTTCAGTCGGTCACTCCGAGTCATGTTGGTGACCGACGAATAGGAATATCGCTTAGAGATGTCCAATCTACCCTGCGTGTATGAAAACACGCCAATGAAATTGGCATGCGCTGATTAACACCTAGCTGCATCTGATTGCAGCACGAGTATATATATGCAGTGGATGAAGCGCTCATAGTTGGACTCGGTTGCTCAAATAGCATGCCTCACGCAGATGCTGGACTGCTTGAATACGTTCAAGGGCAGGATACACTGAAGTGTTTTCAGAGGCTCCTGGGGCATATGACTGCAGCCACAGTGGTGACATCGCTGGGGTTGCTCCATATGAGACCGCTCAGCATTGACTTATATACACTTATTATATGACATATTATACCGGCCTGCTGCCAAACCTTCTCCCCGTGGTCAGACTTCTTCTTTCTTTGGCCATTGCGTACATCAACCGTCAAGGTGGTCTACGCTCCTGTCGCATGTCGCAGCTCGCCTGCCACCTCCTCCTATGGAGTCAGAAGCATCTGAGATCACTTTGCGCCATTCACATTCCGGGTGACTGCAACCGGGTGACCTACCCCAAGTGGTAGTTGACACTATTTCTTCTGTGAGAGCGCCTTCTACAAGAGCTGCCTACGCATTGAAATGGAATCTGTTCGTCGAGTGGTGTTCTTCTCAACAATAGGACCCCTGGAGATGCCTGATCAGAGTTGTGCACCTATTCTTGCAGCGAGGGTTGGAGTGAAGGCTGTCTTCCTCCACCCTCAAAGTCTATGTGGCTGCCATTCCTGCGAACCATGACCCATGACCCCATAGATGGCAGGTCAGTGGGTAAGCATGACCTGGTCACCAGGTTCCTCACAGAAGCCAGGAGGTTAAATCCCCCTCGGCCCCCTACGGTACCCTCTTGGGACCTGTCTCTTGTGCTTAGAGCACTACAGCAGGTTCCATTTGAGCCTTTGCAGTCAGTAGAGCTGAAGTTTTTATCAATGAAAACCTTGCTCTCTCTCTCTCTCTCTCTCTCTCTATATATATATATATATATAATATATATTATACTATAATAATTATTATTATTTATATTTAATTTTAAAGAATATTCCACTTAGAACAAATAAAGATTTTTTTCTACGTTTTGCTGAACGTTATAGTAAGTGGAGCAGCAGTGCTGATCAAACATTTCAGGACGTGCAGACAGGGGAAGCGTGCCGGCTCGCTTGTGAAACTCAGAAAACGCGGATTTCGAACAGCACTGCCGAGCATTCATCTGGCTAATCTCCGCTCTCTACCCAACAAAACGGACGAACTCCTTCTGCTTTCCTAGATAAATATATATTTTTAAAAATCGGCTGCTCTGTGCTTCACGGAAACCTGGCTGAATGCCGTGACGCCGGACAGCGCATTCTATTTGCCAGGCTTCCAGCTGTTTAGAGCGTATCGCAACACTGAGTGAACGGGGAAATGACGCGGCGGCGGGACGTGCTTATACATCAACAAAAAGTGGTATACAGACATTACAGTGTTAAAGAAAATGTGCTGTCCAGATCTAGAAGCGCTTTTCATTAACTGTAAGCCGTTTTTCTTTCGTTCTCATGAGTGTTTACATTCCTCTGCAAGCGCATGTGAGCACAACTTTACAGAAACTCGCTCATCTTATCACAGAGTCTGAGCGTCAACACCCGGACTCTGTTACTATCGTTCTCGGGGACTTTAACAAAGCAAATCTCTCCCGTGAGCTACCAAAATACAGACAGCATGTTACATGTCCCACCAGAG
>JAUMHI010000046.1:13449703-13474307 GCA_032359435.1 Enteromius unitaeniatus | reverse complement strand
TCTCTCTCTCTCTCTCTCTCTCTCTCTCTCTCTCTCTCTCTCTCTCTCTCTATATATATATATATATATATATATATGAAGGCTGAATAAATAAGCTTTCCATTAATGTATGGTTTGTTAGGATAGATTTGTTTCTAAAGGTTCTTACAAGACTAAGAAAGCCAGGAAATGGATATTAGTTATTGCACACACTTCAGTCCTCAGAACTAGACACACAAACCACAAGAACACTGGCAATCAACAAATGTTAAAAAGATGAGATTCTTACATCACAGTACAACAAATATACCAGTAAGAGCAAAACAATAATCCTATTAACTGTATGAAATACATTGTTCAGAAAAATAGTTGGGTCAACATTTGGGGTCATTAATTGGAGTCTGACAATATCTGACAAGGGTTTTATGTAGTTTTAAGAAAATAGCATTTTTAGTATTTCAGACTGAAAATGTTTTAAACTGGAAATGATGCATGTGTAATTTTAAAGTGTTGTTTCAAGAAAATTCTAGAAAAGAAAGCTCTTATCCAAAAACAAACTCAAGCATATTCATTTGAGATCCAGAGATCCTGGATCTCTTGGTCAGAGCAACGACAACAATTTAAAAAAGAAATAAAAAATTTAAAACTTACTGTCTGTGATATAAATCTACTAATGGTCTTTGTTTGGATCTTCCAACAGGACAATGATCCAAAAAAAAAAAAAATCATAATCAAAACAAAAATGGGTAACTGAGAACAAAACCAGCTTCTTGGCTGTCCCAGTTCCCTGACCCAAATCCTCCAGAAAATTAGTGGCTTGAACTTGAGAGAAGAACCATCTCTTGTCAGATGTTCTTCAAACATTACAGGTGACGACTCAGAACTGTTATCTTGGCTTAATAAAGGTTGCAAAAGTATTATAATAAAAGGGTATGAATACTTTTTTTGTAGTGAGAACAATATGTACTTCATAATGATATTTCTTCATATATGAACTTTACTGTCACAAATTCTTTATGCATCCTGTATTAATTGTTCTTTTTTCATATATATAAATATAGTATAGTACTTTCCATCTACAAAAAACAAACAATCAAAACAATTCTATTGGTTGTCACTGGTTTGTTTCCTTGCTTCATTCCTATCATCCCACAAAATATATAACCTGCCTAACCAAGCTGCTTTTCAGCTAGTCAGCCAGCTGGAGCTGGAGTTCCCAAACCCCTCTTTAAAACCATCGACGCATATCAACTAACCACCTTGTTCTGGTTTGTGCTGGTTCTAGGACCTGAAGTAAACAGCTTGTTCTTTCTTCTCATTCATGCAGCTAAAGTGCCTCCCTAATGATAATTCCCTAAACACCTAAATTTCCCCGGAGTCCTGCTAATCAATCGAGGCACCATAAAAGATGTGGAAAAAAAACAAGGAGGACAAAACGACTCTTTCCATTTTATTTTGACCTGTCTGCGTTGGCATACTTTCAGTAGCTGTTACTGTAGAGAAGTTTGATTGAAATTAACACCAAATATTTTTATTTTTACAGCCTATATAATAAAATAAACCTGAATGTTTTCACGCAGGACTTTACTGGATGGTCAGTGTTCTGCTCTTTTTCATACCCTACAGACATTACCTAGGCTAGTGATCAAGGCTTGCATTAGCGGGCTGGGCCGGGATGGACAGAGGAGAAAGATTTGTTTACTTTCCAGTCTGCCGTCAAAACGCTGATGCCATCATCAGAAATGTCTGGCTCCAGCATCGTTCCTGTCCATCAGCCAGACCAACTCCACCCTTATTAGACACATACACACACACATGTACACAAACTGTTTACCTCAGTCCCGGCCCCTCACATCCCTCCCCGTTTGTTTGTCTGAATTAATCTGTGAGCCAACCTTTAGATGTGATAAACCGTTTATAATTCATTTAAGTCACACAGACAAAACACGTCTTTATTGGTCAAAGACAGAGGCTTCTTTGATTGGCCAAGCCTTCATTCAAATGTCCACTCCTGTGGGATGTGAGGACGTGAGGTCTCTTTGAGTGGACAGAGGATGGTGTAATATGTGTGTGTGTGAGTGTGAGGTGTGTTTCTCCATCAAAGTGGTCTCTTTATGTACTTCAGCAATGTGGAACGACCTTGTGTATGGTCTACAAAGCAAGCATAAACTCACTCCAATGACATGCATTTGCCTAGATAGTTATTAATCATGGCACTTATGAAACTAACATGACGTTGTTTTAAATAACTATAAATGACTGAGCTGAAATGGCCCGTTGAAGGATTACATACAGTAAAACCTATGTGAAAGTGCCAGAAACAGTTAACAGAGACTAAAACATGAGGTCAGGTCACTTTTATTTATAGGGCTTTATTAAATACATAACAGTAGTTTTGGTAATAACTAATGCTCACTTCAAATATGAGACAAATTTAAATTCTGCTGTATAAAGGCGATAGTGTGATTATTCAGCTTATCATTACAACATCATTATAGTAAAGTTCATCAGTTATGAGACTAATTCTCTATAGAATCAATGGTAACATTTTATTTTTATTGGCCACTTTAGACATTCTACTAACAGTAGGTAACTTTGCAACTACATGTCAACTAGCAGTCGTCTGTCTCCTTAATATCTTCTAATACTTTATTTTGTTGGGTCGACAACATACAACATACTGACCATCAGACACTTTGAAAGTGTATATGTCAACTTATTCTACTAACTTACCCTAACCGTCTACTCTGAGAGTTGTAGTTGCAAATTAATTGGAATTAGTTGACATGTAGTTACAGAGTTACTTATAGTTAGTAGAATGTCCAAAGTGTACTCAGTTAAGTGTTGATACACTTCAGTTCTGTAACAGGTTAGTGCTAAAATATGTCATTTCAGCCATGCTAGAAACAGTTTTGATTGAGCATTGATTCTCTGTGTCAGAACCTGTTAATAAAAGAGACAGATGTTAAATTATTTTTACATGGTGTTTGCATATAAATGTGTCAGCAGTGTTTCAAAAAAATATATAAAAAAGCATTTTTTTACTCCTCTAAAGCCTAAACAATCTTAATTATCAAGCCATTTTGCTTTTCTGACCAGTATGAAGTCATACTGTTCAACCCCCATCCATGGCTGCTGATGGACCAATATTAGCATATCTAGTGTATAAGCAGCTTTAGTGACGGCGTATCATAAACAATACATGTGTTTTGTAGTTGGATTTAACCCTCTGGGGTCTGAGGTGATTTTGGGGCCCTTGAGCTGTTTGGACATGCTCTGATATTTGTGCTTTTTTCAGCTACTTATTATTGACCAACCTGTAGATGTGAACATCTTTGTTTTTTTCCGGCATTAGAGCTACTGAGCATGCAGTTTGTTTTGTTTTTGATGGTAATTTGTCACCAAATACATAGAAGGGAAGGGGTGAGCAGTAGCTCATTAGCATTTAAAGAGCCATGCACTGAAGCAGGTTGCTGTGAACAGAGCTGTTTTTGACAAGGTAAAAAGCCTGTTGTTTTACACAACAGTTGAGGAATTGTAACCAGTTTTGAAGACATTTAATAAGACCATAGAATCATAGTAACCTGTGGAAAATGGGCATCTAGTGTACCCTTTAAAAAAGATTTGATGTACAGTAATTAAAATATTTGTTGCTCCTAGCGTAGACTTTCAAAGTAAAAAAATAAAATAATAAAAATAAAAAAATGAAAAAAAAAAAGATTCCATCTTAAAAAAGAAATAAATAAATATAAAAGGGGTATATATACTGTAACGCTCAGTGCATGGAGGAGACAAGACGACAGAAGGTAAGTATAACAGAGTTTTTTAATTTGAGGAATTAAAGCAAGTTAAAGGATCGCTCTCTCCAAATCCTCCATGAATTGAGGCGATCTCCAGATCGCTATGGCATATGATTGTCCATGTGTTAGAGCCACAGCGTTGCTTGAGTGAACAGTCTCAAGGCATGCAGGTGGTGCTCTGAGGAGACAGGTGAGTGACACATGGTGAGTATAAACAGGTAAGTAGCGAAGGTGGTTCTCACAGTTTGTTGGCGATCTCCCGATCGCTTTGCTTCCTTAGTGGAATCCTTCAGGTGAGTAGCTGGGTAAGTAGCAGCGTGAACTTTCCTTGAGGTAATAGGTGCAGATAAGGCAGAGACTCCAATCAATAAGACTTCGCTTGACATCCCATGTGGTCTGTGAACAGAAGATCACTGATAAAGGCATGAAGTAAGTGTTAAGGGAAGTTACCTTGAGCTCAGCCATCTTCTTTCTGGTGAGTTCAGCTTTTAAGCATGGTGCTTGATTGCACACAGGTGTCATCAATGCTAATTGGTTCACAGGAGTGTGAGAAGACGGCTGAGCTAGGATCAGTAGACTGTGACCGTGTGACACTACCTCCCCCTCCCGGGGGTTGTGTCCTCGCACCTCAAAACCTCATCCATAGAATGAGAGGGGGGGTGGGTGGACATCCTGGAGTCCATGTGAGGCCCCATCATAGACATATCGTGGATCAGGAGCCTTGGCAAGCCATGGATCAGGGACCTGGGTAGACTATGGTGGATCAGGGGCCTTGGCAGGCCATGGATCAGGGACCTGGGTAGACCATGGTGGGTCAGGGGCCTTGGGAGGCCATGGATCAGGGACCTGGGTAGGTCATGGTGGATCAGGGGCCTTGGGAGGCCATGGATCATGGGTCTCCGGCTGTGGTGGTTCATGGGCAGCCTCCGGCTGTGGTGGTTCAGGGGCAGCCTCCGGCTGTGGTAGTTTAGGAGCAGCCTCCGACTGTTGCTGGACACTATAGAACCTCCCCAAAATCCTCTTGGAGAGGTTCGCCTCTCTTTTGGGCTGTGGCATCGTGAACTCGGGTTCGGGCTAATATGCTCATACTTCCTGGTTCTAGTAAGGAATCTAGCTGCTGCATTTTGAACCAGCTGTAGTCTATTTATCAAGCGTGCAGAACAACCACCCAATAAAGTACTACAATAATCTAACCTTGGCTCAGACAGCGTGACTGGTTTTGCCTCTGGCAACTCGAACTCTGGCTGTGGCTCTGGCGCTGACTCAGACAGTGTGACTGGTTCTGCCTCTGGCAACCCGAACTCTGGCTGTGGCTCTGGTGTCGGCTCAGACAGCGTGACTGGTTCTGCCTCTGGCAACTCGAACTCTGGCTGTGGCTTTGGCGCTGGCTCTGACAGCGTGACTGGTTCTGGCTTTGGCAACTCGAACTCTGACTGTGGCTTTGGCTCGGACAGCGGGGTTAGCTTTAGCACTGGCAACATGAATTCTAACTGTGGCTTTAATTCTAGCTTGGGCAACGTGATTGGCCTTGATTCTGATAACGTGAACTCTTCTTGTGCTTCCGACTCTGGCTGATGATACTCTGGAGGGCGCTTTTGCAGTGCAACAGACTCTGGAGGACGCTCTTGCAGCGCAACAGACTCTGGAGGGCGCTCTTGCAACGCAACAGACTCTGGCTGTGGTGAAGACTCGGGAACTGAACACAAAAATGAAATGGACTTAGGATTTGCAGAATTGGATTGCGGGGATTTTGACATTAATGGAACCCCATATTGTGCTTTTATAGGTTTTCGCCTTCTTGCAAGGTATGAGCCGGGAAGTGAAAGATGGCCCTCTGGATATTGTTCATGGGGCTCTGGAAGAGGAGTGAGTCCACTGATTATGCGGCGAATGACATCCCATGTGGTCTGTGAACAGAAGATCACTGACAAAGGCATGAAGTAAGTGTTAAGGGAAGTTACCTCGAGCTAAGCCGTCTTCTCTCTGGTGAGTTCAGCTTTTAAGCATGGTGCTTGATTGCACACAGGTGTCAACAATGCTAATTGGTTCAAAGGAGTGTGAGAAGACTGCTGAGCTAGGATCAGTAGACTGTGACCGTGTGACACATACAGATGTAAACAAAGACAGAAATAAAAAAATCTGCACACATTGTGTGAAAATAAAAAAAAAGATAATTCATATCAATGTGACTTTTATAGCAGTATAACTGATTACTATCATCTAATAATATTTTAAATGCTTTGCTTAATTTTCTGGTCAAAGGTTTGTAGTTTTTTTTGTTTGGGGCAATACATAAAGCAATGCAATTCAAATTATGGTATCATACAGTATAAGATAGCGGGCCTGCCAAGGATACATAAATATTGTTCACATAACATGAGAAAATACAAAACACAAGAATCTTGTTAAAAACAAACCAGTCTCACTGGAATGTGTAACTATTTTATAAAATTATGGTTTTGTTTGTATCTGTAATATATGAGGCATACAGTGAATATGAAATAGACACATTGAAATGATTGCCAACAGAATATGAGCAGAGTAATAATATTTATTGTGTGTCATTTCCAATAAAGATTGTAAAAGTGTAAAGTATGTATATAGAATACATACAATTTTAGCTATTAAATTAGTTTTAGCAAGGCCAATTTATTCAAACATTTTGAAATAGCATTTCCCCCCATCATCATTTCTATCACAGAAAGAAATTAAAGATAATGCCTCCGATTTAATGAGGTCGGAAATGTCACTGGGTGATCTTGTAAATGAGGCACCTAAAATATAACCTCTGTTATCCCTGGGGGTGGAGTGCTGTGGCATAGTGGCTGAAGATAGCAACTAGTCGGCTGGTTTGAGCTGGTTTGTGGAGGAACCCATATCCATGTATCTTATCACACTACCACCTTAATGCTGTAGAGAGAGGAGGAGTGCTGTAACAAGGGCTTCATAGTAACACCAGCAGTTTAAACCAAACTGAGTTGTGCAGGGGAGATGACAAAACAATCCTACATTTTAGTGAATTCACACAAAAAAAAGATGTCCACATCACTTTTACTCAACCCAATATGAGGCACTTTTTGTGCTTGACATGAATCTACACAGCCTGAACATGGTGCAGATACAGTAAATGTGGGATAATTTAGTAACACTTGCACTCCAGGAGCAACAAAAAGCAGCTCAATGTTATTTGCACTAATAATTTACTTTTTTATTAACTGTATAACAGACTACTTACATAAAATGCGTAAAAAAAACATCAGCTGTCATTCTATATCTCACAATCATATATATTTTTACAGTTTAAGTGCAGTAGTTTTTTGTTGTTTAATGCAAAACATGCACAATGTATTGATATCCACTAAACCACTATCATCTAAGAGTTTATCTTGAAATATTATAAACACTAATAATATTTTCATGCTAACTGCATAAATCATAAATCATTATACATGTAACAGCAAAAAGACTTGTGAACCACAACCTGCATGTGAATGTTTTTTTTTTACAATTATTATTTTATGAACTCTCATGTAGTACATTGTGTATAAACAGGTTTTGGTAACACTTTATTTTAGTTACATCTATTAGGTGCTTATTTGCATTCATGTTACTAGAATATTAGTAATTTATTAATGCTAATTATGGATATATTCTACATTCCTAATCCTACTCAATACCTAAACTTAACTACGTTACTAATCAAGTTTTCAGCAAAGTTTTGAGTATGCCTTGAAAATTATGTACCAAATCTGATGCAGCTTTATAGGGTTAATCCCACAGATCTTCTTAACTGGTTTCACCAGGCACCAGTGACTAATTACTGCAATTCTCCTCAGTTGTTTTAATCAGCACTGCTGTAAAGTACTGTTGAGGATCTCTAGGTTAACCGAGGCAAGTGTTGTGGGTATTCCCCTGTGATGGAGGCCCTGTAGAAGGGCAGAGCTCTTATCTCTCTCTGTGTGGGAGGCGATTAGCAGAGCGTCTGACAGCTTGTCGGGTTCTCCGGACTCTAACTCCGCCTGTGGCTCAGCCGTGATAATTATCCACCAAAGTGAGACCAAACCAGCTTGTCCCACTTCAGAGCAGTGTTTCGGCTGTGTCTCATTGCTGTATAGCATGTGAGTGTAAGTTAGTCACTGGCACTTTACGGCACAGATATAGAACTATTAAGCTGTGGAAAAAATTAATAATTGTCAATGAATCGACCACATCCTGCTTAAGCTGTTTTTGGTGTCCCGCGCTCTAACCTGATAGCCCTCTGTGGAGCCGCATTGTTTGTTTTACAAACGTGCCCTTTTATGGGCTGCACTTGCTCTGCTGAATTATTTCCTCAGTCTTTTCCTATTACAAGCCCCAAAAGAATACAAGTCCCTTATGAAAATATACACAGATATTGTATGCTCACACGCTCTGACTTGTAAATTTTTCGGACATATAGTTTGTATGGCTTACTATCCCTTGTGTTTTTGCAGTATACTAAATTACGCAATGTTTAGTTCCGTTTCTCTAATCTGATTGACTGTTGAATGAGTGCTGATTTAGACATTTCATTGTTTTCCCATGTTTGCTGCATTCCAGATCAGAATATGAGAGCAGAGGGAAGTTGTTGCTGTTTTTTTTAAGGCTGTCAAAGTTTATTTGTTAAATTAATTTATTGTTATATTGATTAAATGTGTTGCAATGCAATACAATAATTTACTGGCACATTAAAAACCAACTCAGTATGTAGTTTTGTGAAAAAAACAAAAAACTAAAACAAAAACTTTAGAATTTAGCATCCTCACCTGTTTTCTGTTATTCCTGAGTGTTCTCCTTTGTATATAACTCTGTTAGGGTTTGTCTTTAGCTGTCGGTCCTTAAGGTTATTTTGTGTGTTTATATCCTGCTCTTGTCTGTCTGTTTGAAGATTAAAGTTTATGTTGAACTTGCTATGCCCTCGTGCTCTCCTGATTCAGCACACTCGTAACAGAAGGACCGACCCAAAAACAACCTAAATACCCCGTAGACAGGCAAGAGAGGAGAAATTTCCTAAGAATTTCTTTTTTGGGGGGGGACTACCTCGTTCCACCATGGCTTCATGAAGCTCCGGATCCACCATGTCCTCATGCAGCTCTCGATCCATCATGGCCTCATGCAGCTCCCGATCTGCCATGACAATTCAAGGTTCCCGTTCCCCTATGGCCTTCCAAGGTTCCTGATCCGCCATGACCTCCGGAGGCTACGAAGCTGCCTCGCAATCTGTGACTGTGCCCCTTACAGCCTCCAGGGCATCCAGGGCGATTGATTTTACAAATCTGCCTGCAAGAGGACGTGTGTATGTATTTTCCTAATGGATGGTGAGAATGACAGTTGAGTGACCAAAGACTCTCCAAGGATCACAACTGGATAATTGTAGAGATAAGTTGAGTCTTGGGGTCGAAAGCAAAAAGTAATCAAACCACCCTTACATCATCACATTTTGTCCTGGAGGGTTTCAAAATAATTGTCCTCGCTAATCCAAAAACAAACTCCAGCACATTCAGTTGTCAGACATGACTAGATATTCAAATGAGACTAGAATCTATGGCCAGATGAAAAAAAAAATTGCTTTTTTTGTAGCAAACACACTAGACGTGTTTAGCACAAACAGGGATAAAAAGGTACCCCACGGTTAAATATACTGCTGGATCTTTAACACTCTTGGACTTTTCAGCCGGAAAAGTCTTGGACATCTTGTTCAGATAAATAGCATCATGGATTCTCTCAAATACCAACAGATCTAAACCTGATAGCCTCTGTAAGACATCTTATAATGGCACATTGTTGGTCCTTTGACCTGAATACCGAAGAAAATAAGTGAGGTGAAGCCAAAGACGAGAAGCATCAACATTGAGCTGGTATTCTGAAGCATCTGGAGAGATTCTGAACGAAGGAATGGTCTCAGATGTCTTATCAGATGTACTCCAAACTCTTCAGGCATCACAGGAGAAAACTCAGGACTGTTATCATGAACTGCAATGCTTAATATGTTATCATGGACTGCAACTCTTAATATGGCTGATTAATCACAAGAAGCCCCGCCTTCTAAATAAAATAGCCAATCACTGATCTGTGAAGTCAGCGCATCACCGCATCTGCCGTTAGAAGTTCTGGTTGCTATAGAAACAGTCAGCGCTCTGAGAAGTGTGCCTAGGACTGCAACTGATCTCATCTGAGAAATAAGCTTTTTATAATGCTATTTGAGCAAAGGAAACAACATTTATTACACAGTTATTGTCAGATTTCAAAAATGAAATCCTCATTCATGAGGAAATGTTTCCTCATTCAAATTAATAGGAGCTGGACTTGTGCTCATATGTTGTTTATTACTGCATGTAATTCATTAAAATAGTTTAATTTCAAAAAGTTGATTACAAAATGCACCTACGTTTTTTTGGAATGTTTTTGTTGAGTAAAATAAAATTTTTCCCAATATATTTTATAATTGAGGATTTTTTTTAAAAAGTCTAAAAGTCTCGTCTCATTCTTGTGAACCCAGTGTCTCATCTCGTGGGATAAGTGTCTCGTCCCACCCCTAATATATATATATATATGTACAGCTTAAATCTATCTGTAATTAGAAAGCAATCCTGCCCATAGTCAGTGGAAATTAATATGACTGGTTTAGTCCCAACTGGCGTCCTATAAAAAGGTGTCTTATTACTAACCTAATACTTTTTCCTTGGGTCATTCCACTTTATTACACTGAACTTAATTTCTTTTTTTTCTTTGTATGTACAGATTACTTGGATTGTTACCGACATTTCGCGAAAATTTTATGTCAACAGCACCTTTAGAAATATATTCACTGAGAAAAATGGTGATGTGTTCAATACTTATTTTACCAGCAGTATATATGTATGTGTGTGTAAACTATTAGTCATATATACATTCAAAGAAAGAGATTATTCTCAGAAAGCATTGGAAACTGTAGCACAGTTTCCCTGGCATTATTTGTACTATATTTGTCCAGTGTTCTGCGGGCAGAGCGGGGGTTTGTTGTCTTTGCTTCACCTTCGGTCTGGTTTACTCTGCACTGTATGTTTTGTCTGGTTTGTTTTGATTGTTTGAATCAGTGTGAGGTCCCTTCAACAGAATCTAAACAGACATCTGCATGTTATTCCTGGCTTCTTCTCGACCTGTTTATTTTATTGAAATCGTAAGACTGTTAAGCAACACCGCATGTATAGTAATTCAGTCAAGCGTGCACATAGACTAGTGTGGAGCTGTTTTTGGTGGGGATACAGTTTTGGTGTACAGCGCTGATCTCTGGCGCCGGCTCCTGCATGCTGTAATGAGCTTTTAGAGTTGCTGATTGCAGATAAGCTTCCAAAAAAAAAAGAAGAAAAACAGCATGCATGTTTTTTTTCCCTATCATAAGTACCAGATTTTCTCAAATACATTAAATTTTTAATTAAATTTAAAATTACAATTTTAAATTAATTATTAAATGAAATTCAATTAAATAAAATTAAATTGTTATTTTATTTTTATTTGAACATTTTGACATTGCAGACTTGTTGACTTGACACTACACATATTCCAGTTCTACAATGCTTCGGATGAATTGTCTTTATACAAACTAACACATGAGCAACCCAGACCACATTCAAGTGGACTTGCTAGTGTGCATCCCTAATGCAAGAGACTCTAAAACTTAGTAGTATCTTACTAAATAGTGTATCTTCTCATGGCCTGTGGTCTCCTAATACTCGCAAGTGTTTTTACAGCTAACTGCAATATGTGCCAAGAATAGGCCCATGGGAACTCCTTTGCATGGCTTGCTGTGTTTTGCTTGAAAAGATTTGAACCTGCAGCCACAGGAATGCAGCCCTGCTGGTTAACGCTTCAGCAGCATCCAGGAGACAGCGAAGAAGAGATGAGAAAGGTGAAAAAAGGGAGAGTTAAAAACCCATGTCAAGTTGAAGGACAGCATGGCAATAGCTCTGTTTAGACAGAAGGGCAAAAAAGGAAGAGACAGCGAGTTTGACTGATTGCATCTGCCCGCTTACTTTGCAGCGGTACATTGCTCACATTTCTAAACAGTAGATGCAGGCGCGACACACAAGTGTGGACATGTGTGCTTCTGCTGTTAAAAATGGAATTGTAGTTTTAAACCGCACATCTTTTCTGTATTTTTAGATTATTTGTTTAGCGCTGTCTGTCTTTGCTTCTGACTAGCTCTCGTTATCAAGTATGATATCAAGTATAAAATGCCTCTGAGGACACTGACATTTGTTCTGGGTAAACTAACCCATTACCATACAGCATTCGTAAATTGTAAATTGCTTGTTGAGTTTTTCATTGCCGATTATGAATGTCTTGAATGAATCCAATGAGTATTATGTAATAAGTTCCTTTTTCGATAAACAGCATGTATTAATGTGGATTTCTGCATAGTTGGATACTTTTTAGCTTTAAAATGGTCAGTGGCCTGAGCTGGCACCTCCAGCTGGCCGTGACATGGACTTTCGGTTGCAGATTTTCTTTTTTTTTTTACATATAGATTTCTAATTAGTACTTCAGCATGAAAAATACTTACGTTTTTTTAAATTAAATAAATATTTAAGTATGACAACACTTAGACAGACAGCTCAACGGTAGATGGATGTGTTTTTATGTGTTATGTATTAGTTTTTTTTTTGCAGATATAAAACTGGTGTTGGTGTAGTGGCAGTGATGTCATACCTAATCATTTCCTCCTGAATCCAAACACATTCAGACTGTTGACTTCATGAACTTCGACCTAACAGTTCAAATTTGTCTAATGACTTACTCATGTTTCCTCATCAATATCATAATTACTCTAATTGAAGCCAACATCTTCTTACTTCCTCTATCTAGATATACCGTTTTTCAGCCCATGCATTGATGTCATCCGCTGATGATGCACTTGAAGGTGGACTCGGCGGGACACAGATAATTAGTGTTTTAGCTTGGATTACTCAGTGTTCATTAGGCAGGACATCTTCAGTTGCTGGCCCGCAATAAGATTAAGTGTTAGTGAGACGTTTATCACTGAAGCTAATTGTCCTCTTATCACCAGGGTCAGTCTTCAGTCTCCCTGTGCTTCACCGGCAGGTGAAGACGTTTAGAGGTGTCGTAAAGATTCATGTTTCCATAAATGAATGTGCATAAATTCCGTCAAAACCCCACTGGCTGTCCACTTAAGATGACCTTGCTGTCGGAGGTCAACAATCAGCTGTGTGCACAAATCAAACCATAGATATCCACATCGCCAGCCAAGAACAAGCTAATGTTTCACTGTAATGAGCACTTATGGCAATATGATATTGGACTCTTGTCTGGATACAACTCATCTCTCAATGAAGTTGAGCTTTAAAAGGGGTCCTGGAAGGATTACGGTAAGACCTTTGTCAGCGGTGGCACTTTGAAAAGCACAGTTAAATTCTATTCATATCACTCGTCAATCTTTAAATAGCCTCCCAAACCAAAATAATGGGACATCCAGTCGACATCAAAAGCATCAGCCACTTATTTCTTGTAATTGTGACTTTACTGTACTGTATGCTTCACAATTTGTTCTCATGCCAGTCTAAGGGTTTTCAAACTGGGATCCAACCAAGCACAGCCAGAGGAAAATTGTTGATAATACTTTAGTACAGGGACCATTTCTAAATGTTATTAAGTAGTTGCTTAATAGCATGCTTAACCATTTTTTCTACTTATTAATACTTATAAAGCACATAGTCTGTACGACCATATTCTGCATTCCTTGTCTTAACTAATACATAAACTTTACAACTTCCTTATTAAGTATTAATATGCAGCAAATTAGGATTTTATTGAGGGAAAAGTCGTAGTTAATTATTAATGCAAGAATTGGATTTTAAAATATGGTGTGACCAAATTATTATATTATCATATTTTTATTGTTTACTAACAATTTATCATAAATGAGATTGTTTTAAAAGTGTTTTATTCTTTTGACAGCTAGTCAGTGTAGTAAAAATTATACAAACAAGCATGTTTTTCAGATTATTGAAAACATGTTTTTACTATTTTTTATTATATATTTTAACTATAATTAATGTTTGTTGTATATATACTGTATATATATATATATATATTAGGGCTGTCAAAAATAACGCGTTAAGGATGTTAATTATTTTTTGTTGCTAATTACGTTATTTTTTTAAAGCATTTCACACATGCGCAGTGTGACAAACTATTTGTCAGGAAAGTGGGACAACAATTGCCTCTTAGTAACTGCACTTTGCATCAGTGACACGTGGGTACTGAAGTCTTCTAAGTAAGAGAACTTGCAAAATCACACGGTGATCAAATACTTATTGACCTCACTGTATATTTATTGTTGTTTTTTAACTATTTTGAAATTATATATTTCATGTTATATTATATTTTTATAATAACAAACAACCTTTGGATTACAAGTCCAACTCCCTATCCATTAGGCCACGACTGCCCCCTAAAGCTTTAGCAGAGGATGGATCCATCGACCTCTGGGTTATGGGCCCAGCACGCTTCCGTTTTGCCACTCATATGGGCACTAGCCTGACAGTAGCTTTCAAGAATACATTAGCTGAAAGGCCTGGCGCCAAAGCTCCGCCCCATTGGTGCCGGACTGCAGGAGGACTCAACAGGGTTTGCCCAACAGGGAATTCTCTGGACAAAAGGCGTAAGGATGCCGCAAGCCAACTCTGAATCAGGCCACTCAGAGCCACTACTTGTTTGAGGTGAAAACACGGGAGGAAACCAGTTCGACACGCAAGCTATAGCACCTTGCAAACATGTTGGGAGTCGCCCAGCCCGCAGCTCTACAAATATGTTAGTGAGGCACCGCGAGCCAGCACCAAGGACGATGCAACACTTCTAGTGGAGTGAGCACGTAGCCTGAATGGGCAGGGCACACCTTGTGCTCCGTAGGCCAAGGTGATGGCATCCACTATCCAGTGGGCCATCCTCTGCTTGGAGACAGCCTTCCCTTTCTGCTGTCCACCGTAAAAGACAAAGAGCTGTTCTGAGGTCCTTAAACCCTGAGTTCTATCCACGTACTGTCATAGAGCAGGGCTAGGGCTGGGTCTGCCTCCTCCTGGGGCAGCACTTGCAGGTTCACCACCTGATCCCTGAAGGGAGTGGTAGGAACCTTGGGCATGTAGCCCGGGACGCAGTCTCAGTGTTATACTGGAATCAGCCGGCCCGAACTCAAGGCACGATTCGTCGACCAAAAATGCCTGCAGGTCCCCAACCCTCTTGATTGAGGCCAACGCAGTCAAGAGTAGAGTTTTCATGGAGAGAAACTTCAATTCGACTGACTGCAAGGGATTGTGTCAACAAGTGTGTCCAGATTGTTTCAGATTGGAATAAGCTGCACTGCTGTAGTCAAACATCACAGGGAAAAAAAATTTAAGAGTTCAGGACACCATCTGTTAATTTCTGGTTACCAGATCCCATCTCTATACACAGATGGTCACAGCAGCCCTAAGAGAGAACTGATTAGAATCAGCTGCTTTGGAAACCTGTCCCTTTTAATATACTTCTTTAATGATGCCAGTTACCTAGTGCTGTTGAATGGGTCAGTTTGAGCCAAGAGGAAGTTGTTCATTGAGATATTAGACAAATGACTTTTACCCATTATGATTGTGCAACCACCTATAAGTCATAGATATTGACTAACCTCTTTTTTCTTAGCGTTGGCCATTGTTTTTGAGCAAGACTTTTCAAAGAGAGAAGGAAAGCTGGTTGAAATTAAGTCCCTGAAGTGTTTTTTGTTTACGCTGCTGGCCATTTCCTGTTCCTGTTTTGTTGTCATGTGCACCTTTTTACTCTAGTCAGTGTTGTTGTTATTATCAGAGGTGCATGGGACTCTAAAATCTGTTTTGACTAATTTGTTCCTGTTGGCAGAAGAGGATCAGTCAGTAAGCAGCGTATCCTTAATTAGTACTTTGGTTGTTTTGCGATGGAAAAGCCTGAGAGGAGAGGTCCTTGTGAGACAATCCACTTGCATTACACTGACATTTCCTTTGGCCCAAAGGTATTGATTAAAGGTGAAGTGTGTAATTAGTCTGACGTTTAATGTGCAGAGACAACTGTAAGTAAGCCACTCGTAATGCCAAGTGCGCTCTACAAGGCACATTTCAAGACTTTTTTCCCCCCTGTTTTCTGTCGAGTTAATCTGCCCCTTAGATAATTACAGACTAGGTGCTTCATTTGCAATCATTCTCCTGTTCGACTGAAGCTACAATAATGAAATTCACTCTCTTGTAAAATGTGCCACATATTAATGGTAGAGTTCATTCATTATATAGGAGGAATTTACAGTTATTTTTTTTTTTTGCATTTGATGACTAGCTGGTCTTAATCAGTTTGTGATTTGCTGCAGTGACTTTAAGAAGTGTACACATCAAAAGTGAGCATGGTTTGACAGAAACTATATATTATTGCGAATGTAAAATTACAGAAATTAAAACACTGTTAACACTTTAGAATAGGGAACACATATTTACTATTATTTAAGAGTTTCTCCTAAACAAACTCCTTTTGCTGCTTATAAATAGTAAATAAGGTATATAGTAATAGTAAAGTTAAACTTATTAACACGTTTAGGTACGAGGTACTGCAGTATTAAGGGGTCTAACATGCAGTATGGTCATGCAGAATGAGGCATTAATAAGTGATTTAGTATTAATGAACAGCCAATATGCTAGTAATATGTTTTAATAAAAAGCTAGTTAATAGTGATAATTGGTTCTTTAAGTATAATGTTACTGTACCAAAACATTTTCTTCTGTAATAAAAATGGAAATACTAAAGGCTATATCAAAACTACATAAAAATACATAATCATAACATTAAATCAATTAAATCATCAAATCAAAAACATACTAAAAATTACTTTTAATTAATTTAGCTTATAGTTTGTAATGGTAAAAAACAACAACATTTTCATTAAATATGATGAACATGGAAATTACACTAAATAGAAAGAACCTACAAAAGAAAGAAAGAACCAAATCTAAATTCAACACTTGTTAGGTTTGTTAAAGAGTTAAATCATGATGGATAGGAGTTGTATGGTTGAGTTCCCAAAAGTGTAAACACTGAATCATTGCTCTTTTTCGAACAGAAAGGAATGTCTTGAAAAACAATCTTTTGGCAATTCTGTTTGATGCCACAAATGGTGCAAAAAATACACATGAGTAGCATTGATAAAGCCATTGGAATTTGTTTAGAAAAAAAAAAAAGTTTTTTGAGCAGTTCACTAGTGCCTGTAGTGATCATCCAGATGGTGTCTAGTAACTTTATTGTGAAGGTTTTGAACCTCCTGAGGTTCCCTCTTTCTCATAGATCACCCTCACTAAACTCACAGACAGGCAGAAAGACCTTTAACCGGAACACGTCATCTTACACACATGCAACTCACCAGTGATTGTGTGTATACAGTATGTGTATGTGTGTGTGTGGGGGTGGGGTGGGCAGAGGCACTGAACAGATGTGAAGTGTAGACAAATATTTGTCAGAGAGATGTATTTTTTCCACGCTGGGATTAGCAATGCAGCTATGTTCAGCCAGGCCATGGAAGCAAGTAACTAGACACCACCCTCAAGACTTCAAGCTTGAGGAATGATAGAAAAAGTAAAAGAGCACCTATGTGAGAAGCCGCACTTGGACAACGGCAGGATTATCTCATAATGCCTTGCTTTTGTCAAATGCCACTTTGCCTTGATGAGGCAGCTTGAGCATTTCTCAAACTTCCTAGTTGTGGTCTGAGAAAATGGCAACACCAACTCAAGATTAGCTGTGAGAGAGACATGGAGAATTGTTTTAACTCCAACCTGGAAAAACACCTTTCCACTTAAGCATTACGCTCACGGCTCTGCTTGTAATAACAGTCGGGCCACATGTTACACTCTCATTGCGAGTAGCTGTCACCTTTGAGTGGTGAAGGAGTTTGATGTGGAGGTCCACAGACTGCAAGGCGTGTAATAGGAGTCCCGCAGAACTACATCTCCATCAACACGTATGAAACACCTGGAGAAACACTCGCTTGAACTGCTGCGAGAAGATTAATGGGTTAGAGGAACATCACAGCTCCAACCGCAAAATCATTGTATTGTGTTAAACGGATTTCTGTTGACAGTGGCTTTACTTTGCCTCATTATTGTAGCCTCACAGTCATGTTATTGTAATTTTAACTGTGCAAGACTAAAATGCAACAACAAAAACCTGTTAACTGGACAGCTTTATAGTTTCCTTACTTTGTACAGTGAAAAACTTAAACTCAAATAAATGTCTAGGACAGCTCAACCATCAGTCATGTGTAAGAATTATTTACAACCTGAATTCTGAAATGTTGGGACTTAAAATGAAAGCAAATATAATTTCAAATCACATGAGCCATTTTTTTATTCACAATACAGTAAAACATAAAGAACATAACATGTTTAAACGGGGAAATTTACAATGTTATTCACAAAATGAGCTACAGTAATGTCAAATTTGATGCCTACTAGAGGTCTTAAAATAGCCAAGGTTATGTATTGGGGAGTTTTGGTGTTGGACTTCGGTCCCATTCCTGCCTGCTGACGTGTTTGTGGTTGTCTTTGACATATTTTTTACATTATTTCATGCGCCAAATGTTCTCTATAGATGAAAGATCTGTACTGCAGAAGTCCAATTCAGCACCTGGACTATTCTATTGCGAAGCCATGCTGTTGTAGTAGTTGCAGTATGTGTTTTTGCATTGTCCTGCTGAAATACACATGGGTGAAATATACGTCATCTGGAGGGGAGCATATGTTGCTCTAAAAGCTTTATATACCTTTCTGCATTTATAGTGCCTTCCAAAATATGCAAGCTACCCATACTTTATACACTTATGCACCCCAATAGCATCAAAGATGCTGGCTTTTGAGCTAAATGCTGATTACACACTGGAAGGTCATTATCCTGGAGGACACGGTGTCAAATTTGGACTTGTTTTACGATAGAACACTTTTCTAATTTGAAACAGTCCATTTTAAATGAGCCTTTGACCACAGGACACAACAGAACTTTTGGACAATGTTCACATATGGCTTCTATGGTTTCTTTAATTATTCCTGGACCTAATTGGTAATGTCAATGACAGAATCTCCCCGATGAGTAATGCAGTGTCATCTGAAAGCCCGAAGACCACATGCTTTTAAAGTATTCCACAATCTTTTTACGCACTCTTTTACAGATTTGGAGAGCCTCTGCCTTCACTTATGAAATATTCTGCCTCTCTAAGACATCCCTTTATGGCTAATTATGTAACAAACCTGATGTCAATTAACTGAATCAAATTGATTCACAGAGGATAGAACACAGTCATATAACTAACGATCTCCTGATCGCTTCAACTCAGGCGGGCCTCCTTGCCCTGAACTTCAACTCCAGTAGGATCAGTATCCATGGAGATAGCGATCCCCTGATCGCTCCAAGGCTACAGTGACTGAGAGGACAGGCGAGTAAACAAGGTAAGTATTGTAGGTAATCAATAGAAAGGTTTTCTCACGTGTGATGTGTGATCTCCTGATCGCTGTAGTGCATATGAGGAAGCAGGTGAGCAGGCAAGTATCTCAGGTAATATCCTTGGTAGTTTCCTTTATACTGAGTTGATGATCTGATCGCTATGGTGCACTTTGGTACACTGAGAACAGATGAGTAAGCCAGGTCAGTATGTTTAGGAATATCACAAGTGGGTTTCTCACGTTTTGTTGGCAATCTGCTGATCGCATTCCCTTCGACAATAGGCAGCCCTCTTGAACGTAAATAGATAGTTTAAGCGTGATTCCTGGTGTTCAGTGTAGGTAAGTCCTGTGAGGATTAAAAGGTTTGGCAAGGCATAACATCCATGGTAACATGAAGATCAGTTCAACCATAAGATAAGGTAGAAAGTAAGTTCCTCCTAGTTACCTCAGGCTCAGCCATCTACTCTCTGGCTTGAGCAGATTAAATACAACGGGCTTGATTAGAAACAGGTGTATTCAATTAAAAGTCCGGTGACTGAGAACATATGTATATGGCTGAGCTGGAATTAGTAGACAGTGCTGGCATGACAATCCTGAAGGTTGACAGAATTGGTTACATGATTATGATGGTAGGAAAGAGTGGCAAAACAGAAAATGTTTAAAGAAAATGTTTTGTAATGGTATTATCTGTTACATTATTTCCATGTGGCTTGTCTTTAGCAAATTGAAACACCAGATTAATATGTAAACAATGTTATTAGCTTCATTTTCACTATAGGAGGGTGTTAGCTTTATGCTTTTGCACTGTTAGCTTTTTGGTCACAAAAAAAGAGAAAGCATCTTATAATTTACAGTGAAAATTGACAATCCCAGAATTCTCTCTCTCAAACATACAGTATGGGCTATATCTCCACTCCCACAATGGAAGAGGAAAGTGATCTATTGGGTGAGTTTGTCTACTGACAATGAGCAAAATGAACATGGATACTGCCAGATCATAATTGTCACGCCCAGCAAACCCAGCTTTCTATGTACTCTGTGTTTTGTGTCTGTTTTCTTACTTGGACTCCATTCCCCAGAATGCACCTCTCCTTCACAGCTGTTCCAAATTAGGTTCAATGATGCAATTAGCTCCACCTGTATATATACCTGTCTGTTTGTCTGTCTGTGACGGATCATTGTTTCAGTGTATTGCGTTACCTCTTGTTTATTCATTCATTCGTGTTCCTGTTCTCTGTGTCTTTTGGATTACCCGTTGCCTATCTTCACCTGTACCTGGATATTCTCTCTGTCTCGCCCTAAGGACTGATTCACGGTATTTTGATCATTGCTTTGTTCTTCGTTTATGCTATTGCCATTGCCTACTCTGTTTCTGTTTGCCGGTGCTCGACTTTGTCTGCCTGACCCTGAGTTTTATTAAACACTGTTGCACATGATAACAATAATGAACAGGACTGCTCAGATGTACTTTTACGGTACATCTGAGAGGGGAAGTCTGAATTCCTACAAATGCTTATGCTACTGTATAAGATCAACCACCTTTTCACTGCTGAAGTTTTATTGAATGCCTTCAAGTAAATCTTAAAAGTAGTTTTTAACACCAAAAGATTTGCGCTGCTGCAAGCTGTTAGTATTGAAATAATTGTTTCTTACTAGATGAATACAGGTATGCTGTTAAATGAATGTTAATTAAATTATTTTAGTGTCATAAGCACATAAAGTACTTTGGTAACATTTTATAATAACTACACACTATGAACGATTAGTTAAGCATTAGTAAGCATTCATTTAATAATTTATAAACCATTGTTCCAACATTATTGGAATGTCGCTTGAAAATGCTTTGGTGGCACAGTGTTTTTTATAAAATATAGAATTTAAAAAATGCAGTAACCAGCAATATTGACTTCGACTGTCTATCGTTGTTGAGTTGATGTACAAGTAGGTTGGGACATACAGAGATGCATGGCAAATCAAGAAATTATGTTGCATCAATTCTGAGATTTTCCGAATGCATGGTTATTTCTCTGGAATCAATTCAGAGCTTAGTTTTGAACATCTGAGTGTGCTGCATGCTTTAAGGGCCGTTAACATGTGCTGTCTTTTGCATGCTCAAATTTGTTATTTCAAATGTAGACGCGCGGTTTGTGCGCTCATAATCCATGCCGCATTAAGAAAACATTGAAACTTTTCAGAATGGTCATGTGACAAGAATCAACCAATCAAAAGTCAGTTTATTAGCAGAGCTGCTACAAGCGATTATTTGCGCTGGAAATCCATTTATCCATTTCTGCGTCTTCATGGAAAGCACAGATCATGGTTGCTTATTGACGGCAGATGTTTCTAGAGTGCAACCGCCTGAGCGCTTTCATGCGTTTTTAGGAGCGACATCTGAACCTAATAGTCATTCATAAGGTGAAATTACATGACTCAGCTGAGTGGAAAAGTGCTCTTCAGTGCTCTTCTTCATGAGCATTTGAATGTAGATAAAAAGTAGATTAGAGCACCATCTGCTTTTAAAATCCAGGCCCAGAATCAATTTCAGAGGAATCGCAATGCATTCTATAAATCCCAGAATCAGTTTATCGGCCCAGCTCTAGTAGGATTTTTTGGGTGGAGTGTTTGTCCTGCCTCTCCTATACATTTGTTGGATGGCAGGGTAAAAAAATAACATTGACAAGCGAAAAAGCGTGTTTTTTTCTCCCCACACTAATATTTTAAGCACTCTGGACTTAATTTTAGAATGATTTTGACCAATCCTTGAGCTTCATATTACACACACATATGCAGGCACACGTAGACATGGATAGAAGTAGATGGAATTGCTTTTGACAACTAATTAAGAAGGTTATTTTAGCCTGTGCCCTTGACGTCCAGGTGGGGCAAGGCCACATCACCCTAATATAAGCCTGGACACATGAACAAACACACACACAAACTACAGGACTGTACTATATCTATCCATCAGTCCTGTTAAAATACACAAGGGAATATTGTAAATATTGTAATATTGTAAGTAAACATACACATGCAACATGTTTTAAAAGTCTGAAGTCAGCATATAATATGAAGCTCATATGAAGTGAGCACTGTGGAAATGCTTCCATTTTATGTTTAGATTAGCATGATTTTGGATGTAATTTGATTTTGCCCCATTTTGTTTTAATGACAGCAGGATTTGAGCTGGCATGAACAAAACCTGATCATGTTCTCCAGCATGATCTCTTGTGCTATAATTTGACCTTTGGAATAAACAAGTTCCCATGATCAATTACCGTCAGTAATTTGCTTATATGATTAGTGATTACTCGAAATAATCTTAAATATGTTGTCTTCTTATTAAATCAATGTTTCTTTGTTTTATAAAATCTTAAAATGATCTATTTTTTTGCAAGTTTCAATTAGATTCTGAGTTCAGTGTGGACTCCTACATACAGTACACATAAAAACATTGTGTCACTCATGCAGCCCCTGACACAGCAGTACTCCCTGCTATTACGCACTTCACTCACATCACTCTAGATGGAGCGAGATAGACCAGCCTGGCGCATACCTTTATGAACATGTAGCATATACTGTCTTGTCTTTATCTCAGACTGTCTGCTGCCCTTGGCATGTTTCTCATTTTTCACAAGAATAACTGATGCCTGTTGCATAATGAATTTGTTGTCCCTTAAAATCATGTTAAAAAAAAATCTGCATCAGCCTATGACAATTTTTGTTCATTTATTTCAAGGGTTTTTCAAGGGTTGGTAAGACTTTTTTATGCTCACCAAATGCCAAATACAGTAATATTGTTAAATTTATTGTTAAATAAATTTTAATTTAAATAAGTTAAATTATAATATGCTGCTTCAGAATCTCTGAAAACAGTTGTACTGCTTTATTTATTATGTATATATATTAGGGATGTCCCGATCCGATCACATGATTGGAAATCGGGCCCGATCACATTATTTCAGACTCGATCGGAATCGGATGTTACCTCCTGATCAGGACTCGAATATATATGTATATATATTCTCATAATTTTTTAAACACATCTATAGTTATGCAGTGGCACAGAATTAGACCTCTTGACTCCACACAGGAACAGCAACGTGTGCGGCATGACATCGCTTTGTTGCAGAGATGCTATTGGTTTTAACGTAGAACACGGAAGCAGCTTGAAGCGTATGTCTACAGTTTGGAGGTATTATAAAGCTGATGACAACAACATTTAGAGCTGCACGATAATCATCGCACGATATGTTTTGCGCATCTTTTCAGTACGCTGATAATGAACCCGAATTTGCGCAGCTTATCAGTGAACAACGGCTCTGCCAAGTAAATGCGGCTCAATGTAAGATCACGCACCTGATGGAATTCACCACTGATTACAGAACCGGATTTACTGACAAGATGTGCAAAACATATCGCGCAATGATTATTGTGCAGCCCTAACAACATTGCCATAGCAAACTGTGAGATATGTAAACTTGGAACACTGTGAAATGTAATAAGTTGACTTTACTTAGAAAAAGTGAGGAAAACGATTGCCTTAAAATTTCCAAGTAAAGTAGAGTATTAATGTTTAGTTGGTATAACAGCCTCAATTTACATCAGCAGCAGTATTTGATCATCCAAATGTAGCAGTAATTCAAATGTAGCACAGTACAGTCCGTAAGCAAATGGTTGAGGCAGATTCTTTGCAGTACTTTCCTAAACAACGATGGCAGAAGACACAGGGTCCAGGCAGAGAAGATCTGGAGAAGTACTTCATCTTCAGTGATAGTCAGAACCCCAACAGACACTAGTGCCTAGACTGCATCAACATCAGACACCTGTATAGAACAAAATAAACACAATATTAGTAGCGAAATGTGGATGATCAACTTTCAGTGACTTTTATTTTTTGAACACAAATGAATTTGTGACATTTAAAAAAGAGAGAGCAAAAAAAATAAAATTTCTATCCTTCAATTTGTCTGTAGGTTGTCTGCTTTAAACTGTAGGTTAGGCAAAAGACAAGCAACTAACCCTCAGCAGCTACATTGCTCCAGCCGTTCTACAGCACAGTATGTTTAAGAATTCACATCAAGACTGGTTTGTAATCAGACCAATGCCTAACCAAGTAGAAATATAACTAAAACTGCACCCCTACCATTCATAGAACAGTTTGGCCCAACTAGTTATTTAATCAACATGAATCTTAATGCAAACATCTCAGTTATATAACAGCAAAAACAAAAGCTGATTTTCCCACATTTATGTATTTAAGATGTAACTAGGAGTACTTACAAAGGTTGGTTGTAGAAGTATCTGAGGTAGTCACAAAGTAAATGGGTGTGC